>JAODAL010015193.1:0-84767 GCA_025379985.1 Phyllomedusa bahiana | reverse complement strand
GGTTAGGGGCATAGGGGGGGGCAATAGTGGGTTTATAGGGGGCTATAGGTGGGCAAAGGGAGGCTATAGGTAGGTATATGGGGGGCATAGGTAGGCAATGGGGCTATAGGTAGGCATATGGGGGCTATAGGCAGGCAAATGGGGGCTAAAAGCAGGCATATGGGGGGCTAAAAGGCAGCATATGGGAGCTATAGGCAGGCATAGGGGGCTATAGGCAGGCATATGGGGGCTATAGGCAGGCAAAGGGGGTAGGTAAAATAAGAAAGCCCTTATTTAAACCTCGGTCCCCCGCTCCCCCAATGCTCCGCTCTGCTGCTCTCCTCTGCAGCCTCTGCCTCAGCGCGGGCGGCGCGGTGATGTGACTAACCGCGCGCGCCCACGGACCACAGAGCGCCGCGGGGGGAAGTAGCAGAGCGGAGCGATCGGCGTCTGTCCTGCACTACACCGAGCAGCGCTGCCTCTAAACGCTCGGCAGGGGGGCCCGGGGCGTTCAGGAGGGATATGCGGCGGGCCCCGCACTCCCCGCCCGCCGCAGTGAACTTTTAAGTTCACTGCCGGTGGGCCCGGGAGGGGCATTACCGGGGTAGTGGACGCGGTAGCAGCTGCCCCGGGGCCCCCCTAAGCGCAGGGGCCCCGTAGCAACTGCTACCCCGGTAGTTAGGCCACTGCTGTGGCCTACTCCAGTTTTTGCCACCACCAGAATGTCATTGTGCCACTGCCTGACCTCATCGCTGCTGTCGTGACCTCCACACTGTGTCATTGTGCCACTCGGGTGGCCTACTACTGTTTTGGCCACAGCAAGAATGTCATTGTGCCACTGTCTTACCTCATGATGATGTAGTGAACTCAACACTTTGTCATTGTGCCACTCTGTGGCCTACTACTGTTTTGCCACCTCCAGAATTTCCTTGTGCCTCTTTCTGACCTCATGCTGCTGCTGCTGTTGTGACTTCCACACTGTGTCATTGTGCCACTCTGTGGCTTACTACTGTTTTGCCACCTCCAGAATGTCAATGTGCCCCTGCCTGACCTCATGCTGCTGCCGCCGTGACCTCCACTCTCTGTCATTGTGCCACTCTGTGGCCTACTCCTGTTTTAGCCACCTCCAGAATGTCATTGTGCCACTGCCTGACCTTATGATACTGCTGTGGTTGCTGCCGTGACCTCCACACTGTGTCATTGTTCCACTCTGTGGCCTACTCCAGTTTTTGCCACCTCCAGAATGTCATTGTGCCACTGCCTGACCTCATGCTGCTGCTGTCGTGACCTCCACACTGTGTCATTGTGCCACTCTGTGGCCTACTACTGTTTTGCCACCTCCAGAATGTCATTGTGCCACTGTCTGACCTCATGCTGCTGCTGCTGTAGTGACCTCCACACTGTGTCATTGTGCCACTCTGTGGCCTACTACTGTTTTTGCCACCGCCAAATGTCATTGTGCCACTGCCTGACCTCTTTCTGCTGCTGCTGTCCGTGACCTCAACACTGTGTCATTGTGCCCCTCTGTGGCCAACTACTGTTTTTGCCACCTCCAAATGCCCATTGTGCCACTGTCTTACCTCATACTGCTGTTGTGACCTCCACACGTGCCCATTGTGCCACTCTGTGGCCTACTATTGTTTTGGCCACCTCCAGAATGCCCATTGTGCCACTGCCCTGACCTCATGCTGCTGTCGTGACCTCCACACTGTGTCTTTGTGCCAAACTCTGTGGCCTACTACTGTTTTGCCCCCTCCAGAATTCATTGTGCCACTGTCCTAAACCTCATGCTGCTGCTGTTCGTGACCTCAACACTGTGTCATTGTGCCACTCTGTGGCCTACTACTGTTTTTGGCCACCTCCAGAATGTCATTGAGCCACTCCTGACCTTCATGCTGCTGCTGTCGTGGACCTCCACACTGTAGTCATTGTCCACACTGGGCTACTTCTGTTTTTTGCCACCATCAAGAATGTCAATGGGCCCCTGCCCTGAACCTCACGCTGCTGCCGCCGGACACCTACCACTCTCTGTCATTGTGCCACTCTGTGCCTACTCCTGTTTAGCCACCTCCGAATTTCATTGTGCAACTGCCTGAACTCATAGCTACTGCGTGAGTTTGCATGCCGTGACCTTCCAACAATGGTGTAAGTAGTGCCACTCTGTGGCCTTGTCTGTTTTTCTTGCCACCGTTCCAGTAATGACATTGTGCCACTGTCTGACCTCATGCTCTTGCTGTGGCTACTTGCCGTGCTCATCCCACTCTGAGTCATTGTTCACTCTGTGGCCCTACTCCCAGTTTTTCCACCTCCAGAAATGTCATTTGTGTGCCACTGCCTGACCTCATCGCTGCTGCTGTTTATGACCTCCCAACTGCGTTGTCATTGGGCCACTCCCTGTGGCCCCTACTACTGTTATGCCACCTCCAGAAGTCATTGTGCCACTGCCTGGACCTCATTCTGCTGCTGTCTTGACCTCCACACGGTGTGTCATTGTTGCCACTCAGTGGCCTACCTACTGTTTTGGCCACCTCAAATGTACATTGTGCCATTGTCTCCAACTCTCATCTGCTGGCTGCTCGTGACCATCCACTCACTGTGTCATTTGTGGGCCACTTCTGTTTCTTACACTGTTTTGCCACCTCCCATAATGTCATTGTGCCACGCCTGACCACAATGCTGCTGCTTGACCGAGACCTCCCACACTGTGGTCATTGTGCCACTCTGTGGCCTTTACCTACTGTTTGGCCACCTCCCAGAATTCAATTCCCCTGCCTGACATCATGCTGCGCCGAGCCGTGACCTCAACTCTCTGTCTTTAGTGCCCATCCTGTTGCGCTACCTTCCTTTTATTTAAGTTCCCCTACAGAATGTCAATGTGCCACTGCCTTACCTCATGCTGCTGCCTTGCTCTCCACTCTGTGATTATTGTGCCACTTGTGCCTACTAACTGTTTTGCCATCCTCCAGAATGCATTGTGTCCACTGTCTGAACCTCATGAGCTTGCAGCTGCTTTCCTGACCTCCACACTGTCATTGTGCCACTCTGTGGCCTACTACGTTTTTTGCCACCTCCAGAATGATCCATTGTGCCACTGTACCTGACTCATGGCTGCTGTCGTGACTCCACACTGTGTCATTGGTGCCACTCTGGGTGGCCTACTAGCTGTTTTGGCCAACCTTCCATAAATGTCATTGTGCCACAGTCTGACTCTCATGCCTGAGCTGCTGCCTGTCCGTTGACCTCCACACTGTGTCATTGTGACAAACTCCTGTGGCCTAACAACTGTTTTGCCACCTCCATAATGTCATTGTGCCACTTTCTGACCCTCATGGCTTGCTTGCTGGTCCCGTGGAAACCGTTCCACACTGTGTCATTGTGGCCACAAATTGTGGCCTACTACTGTTTTGTCCACCTCCAGAATGTCATTGTGCCACTGTCCCTGACCTCATGCTGCTTGCACTGTCGTGATCTCCCACTGTGTCATTGTGCCACTTCGCTGGCCCTAGCCCCCTGTTTTTTTGTTTTGCCACCTCCAAATGTTCCATTGTGCCACTGTCTGACGCAGCTGCTGCGGTGGCTGATGCCCGTGACCTCCACACTGTGTCATTGTGCCACTCTGTGGCCTACTCCAGTTCTTGCCCACCTCCAATGTCATTGTGCCACTGCCTGAACCTCATGCTCCTGCTGTTCCGTAACCTCCACACTGTGTCATTGTGCCACTACTGTGGTCTACTACTGTTTTGCCCACCTCCAGAATGTCAATGTGCCCCCCTACCTGACCTCATGCTGCTGCTGCTGTGTCGTGACCGTCCACACTGTGCATTGTGCCAACTCTGTGGCTACAACTGTTTTGCCACCTCCAGAATGTCATTGTGCCACTGCCTGACCTCTACTGCTCGCTGCTGGGGTCCGTGACCTCCCCACTGTGTCCATTGATCCACTCTATGGCCTACTACTGTTTTTTGCCCACCTCCCAGAATGTCAATGTGGCCACCTGAGTTTGATAACTCATGCTTGCGAGCTGACTTGTCGTGAACCCCTCCACACTGTTTCATTGTGCCACACTGTGGCCTACTTTCCTGTTTTGCCACCTCCAGAATGTCATTGTGCCACTGCTGACCTTCATACTGCCTGCTGTCCGTGACCACCACCACTGTGTCAATTGTCCACTCTGGGTGGCCTACTACTGTTTTTGTCCACCTCCAAAATGTCAATGTGCCCCTGCTGAACCTCAAGCTGCTGCCGCCGTGACCCTCCACACTGTGTCATTGTGCCACTCTTGGCCTACTACTGTTTTAATAAAAGCCACCTCCAAATGTCATTGTTCCACTGCCTGACCTCATGGCCTACTCTGTTGTCTGGCTGCCCGTGACCTCCCACGCTGTGGTCATTGTGCCACTCTGTGGCCTAGCTCCTGTTTTTTTTTGTCCACCATCCAGAATGTCATTGATGCACTGTCTGACCTCATCTGCTGCTGTGGCTGATGCCAGTAGTACCTCCAACCATACTGGTCATTGGTGCCACTCCCTGTGGCCTACGCCATTTTTTTTGCCACCTCCAGAATGTATTGTGCCACAGCCTGAACCTCATGCTGCTGCTGTCGTGACCTCCACACTGTTTCATTGTGCTTACTCTTTGGCCCTACTACTGTTTTGCCCACCTCCAGAATGTCATTTATGTGCCACAGACTGACCTCAATTCCTGCTGCAACTGTCCGTGGACCTCTCACACAGTGTCCATTTGCCACTTCTTTGGGGCTTACTACTGTTTTTGCCACCTCCAGAATGTTCATTGTGCCAACTGTCTGAACCTTCCATGCTCTGCTTCATGACTGACCGTGACCTACCAACTGTGTCATTGTGCCACGCTGTGTCCTACTACGTTTTGCTAGCCACCTCCGAAGTCATTGTTGCCCACTGTCTGACCTCATGCTGCTGTTGTGACCTCCACACTGTGTCATTGTGCCACTCTGTGGCCTACTACTGTTTTGCCACCTCCAGAATGTAATTGAGCCCCTGCCTGACCTCATGCTGCTGCCGCCGTGACCTCCACTCTCTGTCATTTGTGCCACTCTATGGCCTACTCCTGTTTTAGCACCTCCAGAATGTCATTGTGCCACTGCCTGACCTCATGCTACATGCTGTGGCTGCTGCCGTTCCTCCCACACTGTGTCATGTGCCACTCTAAGGCCTAGTCCTGTTTTTGCCACCTCCAGAATTTCCATTGTGCCACTGTCTGACCTCATCTGCTGTGGCTGCCGCCGTCACCTCCACACTCTGTCACTAATGTTGCCACCTGAGCTCTCAGCTTGTTTTTTTTCCAGCTTTCGCTGCCATGAACTTTATCAGGCTACATTCCCGCTTGAGTTTTTGGTCAGTTTTGCCCCTTAAGTGCCCAGGGAATTTTATAGTGAAGCGATTCTAAGAGCGCTGGCACTAATCTGCGTGTCATACTAAAACACAACATTGTATGAAGACCAAACCAAGCTCCCTCTGCATATTTAAGCATGGCACAACGTTCTACAGCACCTTGCAGGCTCTGTGCAGCCGTTTTTTAACGCGATTCGTCCCAAAGTAATTCGGGACGAAGTAATTTTGTCGGAAGATTCGGCGAAGTGACCGAACCTTTTTTTTGAAAAATTTCGCCAATCTCTAGTTATGATGCTTATTTCAGGGGTTGCAAAAAAATCATCCCCTTAACTATTCCTCTTTTTTTAAATGTTACAGCCAAAAAACTTAAATATAATTCATTGATATTTTATTATAGAACAACACAAATAGAAATGTTTGTAAAGGAAAAGAAAAGGGGACGTGTTTTTCCCAAAATTTTTGAAAATTAAAAAAACGAAAGTGTGGTTTCATTTGTATTAAAGCCCCGAGTCAAATTTGGACTAAATGCCCAACTTAGCTCTAAAGTCTTTGGGGGATGTTTTTTTTCCACTTTTGCACATAAAGGCTAAATTTTTTGCTCATTTCTCTAAATTTATTTTCTGTGATTAAATGTAAGATAAAAGGGGAAGAAAAGAAAAAAATGAATTCAAAAGGGAAAACTTAGTTTTAAAGAAGGGGAATTGGGCACAGATGATAACATAATATGATAACATAGATGATAAAGGCCCCTTAACAGCAGTTTTTTTCATGGACTCAAAATTTGTGTATATTTGGGTTCCCCATTAAAGTATACAAAAAAAAATTTTGCTAGCGGAAATCTTAAAGGGAAGGAAGTCTCTGAAGAATTTCAGAAAAAAAAAAAAGTTTAATAAGAAAAGAAAAATTGTAGATTAGGGAACCTAATGTGTCAAATGATAGACCCAGAAAATGACAGGCCCTTTAAAAGGGGAATTTTCATAAAAAAAATGACAAAATTGTTTAACTCACATTTTTATGTTAAACCATTTTTTAGGAATTTTTTTGGTTTATTTTTTTTTAATTTTCCAATCACTTTCAGTTTTTTTTTAATAATTCATAAGCCCCAAATTTTCACTTGGCCACAACCTAAAATCGTCTCAACTTTCTGTACTTTTAAGACTTTTCAGCAGTGGCTCATTATCAAAAAAACCCAGGTCAACTAAAGGGACACCATTGTGTACAGAAAACACGGATCCACCATCACAAGAGGAATGTCACAGCCCCCCTCCCCCCTCCCTTCAAGTGAAAACTCTCCATAGCCCCGGCAGGGGAACAAAAACTGTTTAAGAACCCCTGGGGGCATGAGCTGCTGAAATATCTCTCGACTGCGTTAAGCAGTCAACAATAATTATTCCCCACAATCATTTTAGATGGCCGAATAAAAAATTTACAATCAGGAAATAAAAACGCTGAGAGGAAAAATGGGAAACAGGGGCTTGATTTAATAATTAAAAAAAAAAAAAATTGGCAACATATTCCCCTTTTAAAAAATGAAAAAAACAAAACCCCAATGAAAAATTATTTCCCGTCTGGGTTTTTTGGGGAATTTCAACTGGTCTTGGGAACAAAACCCTGGGGAAATGCAGAGTTAGTACCAGTATAATAAGAGAATTACAGGGTGTTTCAGCAATAGGGTCACTTGGTATTGTATATAAACAGTTAAAAAACAAATAAAATGGAAGATAACCTGTGATGACATGAAAGCTGTCAGCACAAAGCAGCTGTATAAGTTTATACTTAGTAGAGAATACAGTGTATTGGTACAGCTGAGAACATCCCCAGTAGACATCATATAGGTTGTAAAGGTCATGGCTAAAGCGGGTGCGCTGGGATATAAAACATGTGGTTGGGTTTTCAGAAAAAAATTTACGTGAATCCAAAAGTAAAAAATTGAAAAACAATGTTATAGGAACAGTGTGGCCAGTAAATAGAGACCATGGAACATCAATATGTCAGTGCTGGTTTAAAGAAAGGGCCTGGGGGACATTGTTCCAGTTATTACCGCTCTTGCACTTAAAGGGGTTTTGCCACAATCTCATTTCATACCTCCTGTATCCAGCTATTCAGCTCTGCTGTGTGCTCATAAGGGGTGTGTGTGGGGGCGCACGGAGGTCTGGGCCTCATTAGCATTGGATTATAGCACGTTCCCTTGCGATCACCTCTTTTGGTGCAGGGTTTAATATATTTTACATTGAAAATGGGCATTATTTTCATTTGAACTCATCTTTTAATGAGGTTGGGTTGCTTACTATACTGCCATTGCATTTTCATATATACATTAATGGTTTGTTTGGGACGTGATCCTAGACCTCCGTGCTTGCATTTGTCATTTTACCTGGGTGGGGGGGGTGTTCTATGTGTTTACTTTATTTTTTGTATTTTGTATTTTATTATTTTTTGCATTTTTATTTATTTTTGCATTCTTTGTATTGGTATAATTTTGTATTTTCAAAATAAAGTTTTGGATATTTTTATATGGGTGGCTCTTTTGTCGGTTTTTCTGGTTTTGAGTGGGTAGCCCCATTTACTTTACATATATGTTTCTGCACGTTACCTCGGATACATTGTTGTAGGTTAGTCTTAATATGTAAAGTAAATGTAACCTGTATGTTATCAATGCAATGTGTGTCTATCATCTATGGAGGGCCAGATGCTGCCATGCAGTGAATAGAGGCATGCTCTCTGTAAGAACAGTGATCAGGATGAACAGAAACTCTCTAAATAAAAACCATGAGAATAATAAAATGTGAACCCAAAGGCCTGGCTCACATCTGCATTAGAGATTCCATTCGGAACATCTGTCGCAGAGGTAGAATGGGACCTATTTTACAATGGACACCAACCGCGCCGGATGGACCACATTGACTGCTACGGAGTGCAGCAGATTTCCAGGTGTCCATCTTTTTAAGATAAAAAATAGTGCAGCGTGCTGCGCAGTATTTTTTGTCTTTCAGGACAGAATCTGAGATGGAGGTTTGTGACAGATGTGAATCTAGATTAAGAATTTATTCTAGAGAAATTTTAATGTCTCTATACATTAGGTTTGCAATACATCAAAGATACATTAAGAAATAAAAGAGTTGTCATAGAGGAACTACACTGCACCTGTATGTATGATCTGCAGAAGAACAGGTTCATACATTCTGGCGCATTCTACACTACCTTAAAGAGCACCTATCACCTCCACACAAACACCTAAAATTGATAGTAGATGAAATTATAAGACTATTCTTAAATACATGTCATTAGCAAATCAGAGGATTTCCCTCCGTTTTACATGGAAACAGGTTTTACTTTCACTTTGTAACTCAGGAGAATCTTCTCAATCTGTTGGGAGATACCAACTGTGAAGGGGGAGCTGAGGGCAAAAGCTGCTTGTACAGTGTCATCTGAGTCTCTCACTATATACAGTACAGCGGGCACAGCACACTAAGGCTATGTCTACACTGCAGTAGACAAAAAAAACGACCTGAAAGCCAAATACTAAAAAAATGTGCTTTTTTTCCTCTGCCTGTCAAAAGCACTGAAAAAAACGGCGTTTATTTCTGCGATTTGCATTTTTTGGCACGCATTTTGTTTGTCTTCAAATCTGGTTTTCAATGTATGCATAAATTAAGCCATTGGCTGTAACTCCACCCTACAAAAGGGCATGGAATGCACATTATTGCATTTATATGTAATCTTGTAGTCGTTTACGGATTTTGGCGATAATAAAATTATCTCACTTTTATCGGCAAAAATCAGTTTTTTTTACGGATTTTGGTGCTAAAATCCTTATTTTTACGGATTTTGGCGCTAATAAAGTTATCTCACTCTTGCCGCTAAAAATTCGTTTTCTAATGGCTTTCGGCACTACAATACTTTTTTGTACGGATTTTGGTGCTAAAATACTTTTACTACGGATTTTGGTGCTATTAAAGTTCTCTCGCTTTTGTGGCTAAAAATAACGTTTTTTTTATGGATTTTGGCGCTAAAATAAGTTTTTTTATGGATTTTGGCGCTACAATATGGGTTTTTACAGACTTTGCCGCTAATAAAGTTCTCTTGCTTTTGTCACTAAAAATACGCTTTTTTAAGGATTTTGGCGCTATTAAAGTTATCTTACTTTGGATACTAAAAATACGCTTTTTATGGATTTGGGCGCTATTAAAGTTGTCTCACTTTTGTCGCTAAAATACTTTTTTTGCGTATTTTGACGCTAAAGTCCATGTTTTTATGGATTTTGGTGCTACTAATGTTATCTCGCTTTTGCTGCTAAAAATCCGGCTTTTTATGGATTTTGGCGCTAATAAATTTATTAGCACCAAAACTGAAAGAAAAAAGGATTTTTAGCGACAAAAGCAAGATAACTTTAATAACAGCAAAATCTGTAAAAATACGAACTTTAAAATCCGTATAAAAAAGCGTGTCTTTTGCCAACAAAAGCAAGATCAATTTATTAGCGTCAAAATGTGTTAAAAAACTTATTTTAGTGCCAAAATCCGTAAAAAAAAAAGTTTGGGTGACAAAAGTAAGTTAGCTTTAACAGTGGCAAAATCTGTAAATAAAAAACCTATTTTAGTGTTAAATCTGTAAAAAAAAGTATTATAGCGCCAAAAAATTTAAAAAAAATATCTTTAGCGACAACAGTGATAGAACTTTAATGGGGCCAAAATCCGTAAAAAAAACATGTATTTAGCGCCAAAAACGTAAACGTGTTTTTTAGCAGCAAAAAAATGAAAAAAACTTATTTTTAACAAAAAAAAAAACATAAAAAAACCTATTTTAGCACCAAAATGTGTAAAAAAAAAAGTATTTTAGCGCCAAAAAAGTAAACGTGTTTTAGCGCCAAAAGACATAAAACTGTATTTTAGCGCCAAAAAAACATAAAAAACTTAATTTAGCGGCAAAAAAAATAAAAACGTAATTTAAGGGCCAAAAAAAAACATAAAAACCTGTATTTTGTCGGGCAAAAAATGTAAAAAACGTATTTTAACGCCAAAAAACGTAAAAAACATATTTTAGCGCCAAAATCCATAAAAACGTATTTTAGCGCCAAAATCCATAAAACTTATTTTAGTGGCAAAATTTTTTTACAAAAAAACGTATTTTTAGCGCAAAAAAAAACATAAAAACTTATTTTAGCGCCAAAAATGTAAAAATGTATTTTAGCGGCAAAAGGCATAAAAAACTTATTTTACCGCCAAAAAAATGTAAAAAATTTATTTAGCGACAAAAAAAATAAAAAACTTATCTTTAGTGTCGCAAGCAAGATAACTTTATTAGCGACAAAATCTTCAAGGAAAAGAAATATTGCAACCAAAATCCTTAAAATAAAAAAAAGGAAATTCTAGCGACAAAATCTTTAAAAAGTGTATTTTTGCTCACAAGCGAGAACTTTTATTAGCGTCAATATCTTCTAGAAAAGGTTTTTTAACCCCAATATCCTTAAAAAAGGTATATTTAGCGTCATTAGAGCAAAAATCTTGAATTGCGCAAAAAATGTTAGCGACAAAAACATGATCACTTTATTACAAACGGTACGAACGAGAACATATCAAACACTTGTATGCAGAATTGAAATAAAGTATAAACTGTAACACCCACTAGGAGGACTAATCCCTTGGTGGGCTTTCATTGAAAAATTGCGGCAAAAAACATCCGCCGCTTTCCATAGACTCCTGTAATAAATTTTCTGCCCGGCTCTGGCGTTTTTTACATGTTACATAAGACGACCAGTAAAAAAAATGAGCAGAAAGAAGCTCAGTGTAGACAGCAGGAGGTTTTTATAGTAGAGTCTATGGGAGCTGTTTTCAGTAGTTTTTTACAGTGTTTTTAGAAAATAAAATACACTGAAAAAATTGACATTTTTCTGTGCAGTGGAGACAGAGCCTAAGGAAACAGTGTGACAGTTTACCTGCTGCTTCAGCTTTCTCCTCTATAGCACACAGGCATCTAGATGTATTACACTGCTGCTGGTGAGCACATGATGTAGACTTATAGACTCCGCCTGCACTGTGGACTCTCCCAGCTGCAACTGTCATCACAGTCATCCATCAAGCTGTCATGTGCCGACTTGGCCCAACTTCAGAGCTGTCTTAAAGGGCCAGCGCTTTTTTGTAAACTGAAATACAGGTGAAATGCTTTGATTTTCCTAATGAAGCATATTTGAGAAAGTGTTTGTATTTTAGTCTTCTGTTACTTTATGAGGTTTGTCTGAAGGTGATAGGTACTCTTTAAAGCTATTTAGAACTGGCCTGTCAGCACCAAAGTTCATACTTGTCGCCCTAATTTTTAATTTTTTTGTAAATGTGTAAATTGTTTGTAGATATGATGATTTCTAAATAAAAGACTGACAACTGCTGCTTATAACGTGAATAAAGTGATCTTCTATGTATGAAGATCCCCATGGATCTATGAATCAGTGGGGACCAGGTAGTATAATGTAATTTTAGCTATTTTTGGGTTTCAATTTGATGTTCAGCATGCAGTAACAATGATACATGAAATGTATTTTGTGCATTAGCACAATTATGGTGTCACAGATCACGCCGCGGTCCCCTGCCATTGACCGTCAGGCGTGTCGTGCCTTCCTGTACTTGCCTGTCCTGTCCTGTCTTGTTGCTTCCTGGGGTCCTGTCTGTGCGCTGTGCCTCCTAGGGCGTGCACGCGGCAGCTTCCTGCCTATTTATTAGTTTCCTGTCCTGTGTACCTTCCTCTTCACCTCTGACCTCTGGCTATAAGAGGAAGTGCCTGCCTTTACTCTGTGTCAGTCCATTGTTGCAGTTGAGCCTCATGCTGTGTCCATCTAGAGCTCCTGCCAGCATCTCAGGTCTGCTGTTGGGATTTTAACCCCTGAGTTGCTGGTCCAGTACCTGCTTCCCACCTGAGCTCCTGACCATCCGTCGTGTCTGTCGTCTCCTGTATCCTGCCATGTTCCTGTCCTGTATGTGCTCTCCTGTTCCTGATGTATCCTTCCGTGTTCCCTGATCTGTACCTGCTGTGTCACCCGTCCAGTTCCTGCCGTATCCTGTGGTGCTATGTGTACGTTTACCCCTACTGTATCCTGCTGCACATGTTCCTGTATTCCACCGCCTGGATTCCTGTCCTGCACCCTGGCTGTCACCGCAGGTAGCCACGTCAGGGGTAGCGACCTGGGGGTCCCCGCAGCAAAGTCCATCCCGCTTTGCGGCGGGCTTTGGTGAAGACCAGGGGCCCCTTAGACTCCACTCCCCGGCGTGGTCTTCCAGTTACCACCTCGCCTGCGGGGATCACAAAGGATCCACACCTGGATGTCAGCGGTCGGCGCTTCGGTGTACGTTTGACATCGCCCGACCGTTACATATGGCAATACCAATTATATATATATTTTTTTGTTACGTTTTCTGCATTCAAAAAATAAAAACCTTTTTTTTAAAGATAAAACAAACAAACCAATGACCCTTTTACTTTCCAACTTATGGACCTGTGTGAGGCAAGATGTAGCTTTTATTGGTAACAATTAGGAGCACGTACAACTGTTTGTATTCAATTTTTTGGAGGAGATAATTGACTAAAAACATTAACTGTGGCACATTTTTTGTTCTTGTGTTTCTAACATTTGTATTATTAAAAAAAAAATTATTTACTTTATTTTACATATTTTTTGTCTTTTTGGGTCAATTGAAAAAGTTTTTACTTGTACACTTAACTACAGTACAAATTTTATTGCAATGTAGCATATTTTTACCATGCTTCTATTACACCCTGTGTCAGGCAGGTTGTAGTAGGTGTACTAACATAGCAGACCAAAAAATTAATGGAAGTCCTCTTGGGTTACAGAGGGGATCACCTATGTCTAATGGCTTAGATGCTATAGTCACTATTGACCCTGGCATTGACAGTATTAAGAAGCCAGGACTTGAAATGGCAAATACCAACTGTCAACTGTAGTCAACAGTTTGCACCTATTGTGCAATAAATAACAAACTTTTCTATCTTTTAAATTTGCACTGCAGTGCAATTTTTTTCAACCAATAACTTTTTTGCTTTTAAATCTAAAGACCTAAGTGAGGGTTTGTTGTTTGCGATCTGAAGTGTAATTGTTATTGGCATCATTTTCAGATGTATCCTGTTTCCCCGAAAATAAGACAGTGTCTTGTATTAATTTTTGTTCCTAAAGACAAGCTAAGACTTATTTTTAGGGAACAAAGAATTCACATTAATTGTTGAACAAAAAATCAACATGTATTAATATACTGTAGTGATTTCATCACAAACAGGAGCATAAGCAGCCAAACTCTGAATTGCATAAAAAAAATGCACTATGTCTTATTTTCGGGGAATGCCTTATTTTCGGGGAAACAGGGTATGTAACTTTTTGATCACTTTCTATTCCAATTTTTTGAGAGTGCAAATTGACCAAAAACACAAAATTCTGGCATTGGGAATATTTTTCTTCAACAGTTGTTTACCATATTGGATACCTGTTGTTGTATTGTAATAGATCATACTTTTACAGACGTGGCAATAACAACTATGTATAACTTTTGTATTCATTTAATTGTAAAATGGCAAGAGGGGTGTGTTTTGAATTTTTAATATCTTTTTATGTCTTTAAAAGCTTTTTACATTTTTTAATGTGAACATTTAGGGCAACATGTATGAACTGGGCTGCAGCAGAAGTCTGGCGACTTTTCAACCCAAGATCTAGCGCAGCCCCGTTCGTTACATTTTTAACCAGGTGTACTCCAATATCAGGCACATTACAGAGCTCCCCGTGCACTTTGTAATGCTCCGGAGAATAGGGGGCATGCTGGAGGCGTGTCGCACTGCAACCGTACGAAGCTACAGATTTACAGTTTCAGTACAGCAAATCCAGGCGTATTACTGCTGAAACGGGTAGACCACTTAAAAGTGTTTTACCTTAGCCAGAAGTGTCGTTCTTTCCGCTAGAATGCACCTGATTTATGACCCGCAGTAGACTGGGTTCATAGATTCAGGCACATTCTACACTACTATTGTGCGCAATAAAATTGTCCTCTGGGCTCCAAAAATCATACATGACACCCTTAGTCCCTCTAGGTGACTTGAACGTGTGATCACTTGATCACTTGTATTATATCCAGCAGTGCTATTGTACTTCATTGATCTCCTATTACCCCCATGGCAGGGGGAAATTGGTGTACAAACATGCAACTACAGAGGAATCCTTAGTCCTCAGGCTGCCATGGCAAAAAAATGGCACCTCGTGATCGCGTTGCAGATGGGCTGATGGACTGCAGCCCTGTTTTCTAAGCATGTAGACGCCACAGTCATGTTTGTCATGATGTCTAAATGGTTAAATAACCGGGATCGGAGCTGCCTCCAATCCCTGCTGCTAGAAGCGATTGCTGGCTGTATCAAACAGTCAGCACCCTCTATATAGGGAGCAGGCTCTGAAAGGGAGCCTGCTCCATAGTTTCTTAATGCTGATGTCGCAAAAGCTTATGTTGCAGGACATTATGGGGTTAATAGGTTTTAATTGTGCACTTTACAAGACATCAGGAGGGATTTGCTTAGACTCAGTGCTATACTGGGGTGTCTGGGGCCCACCAGTAGAGTTGATTCTTGGGGCCCACCAGTAGAGTTGATTCTTGGGGACCACCAGTGGAGTTGATTCTTGGGGCCCATGAATTGAGTGGATTCTTGGGGCCCACGAATAGAGTGGATTCTTGGGGCCCACGAATAGAGTGGATTCTTGGGGCCCACGAATAGAGTGGATTCTTGGGGCCCACCAGTGGAGTGGATTCTTGGGATCCAGTCTATAGTCTCTCATTCTAGGCCTGCCAAGCCACAGGATGCCCATTGGTCCACTGGGGGATTTCCCTGCTTCCCTGTGGGCCAATACATGTTTGCTTAACATGATGTTTTAGATGCCTGTCTGAGATATAAGGCTACTTGGATGTGACAAATACATTCCCAGATGCAGGGCTGTTACTAAACTAGTACCATCTGTGGATAAAATTTACGCCAATTTCTGACATAAATGATGTTGGTCATGGAGGCTGCACTTCTTCTGATAAGCTCCACCTACTTTTACAGGCCATTAAACAAGTGTGCGCCACTTGAAAACTTTCACCTTCAGGCCTGTACATTTCCTCTTCCATACATACATTCAAAAATGTACAAGATATTTGACTTACCTGTATGCTACTCTCCTCTACTGTGCTTGGGAGGGACTTTTGAGGAGTATGGAAGGCCTAAAGAACAGAATAGAAAGAACAGTATTGTGAACCCCAAACTTACAGAATTTTGTGGCATATCCTGTGGAAAACCCTTTTGGCTTTATTTTTGTTTTAATTCTGGCTTGTATACCTAGCACATTTCAACTGTAGACCCCATGAATATTGGATATACACCAGGATATCTGATATACAGAGCCAGAGCCGTTCACAAGAGTGGGTGGGTTAGGTTGTCATCCGGGGCAGCGTTCAACATAAGTCTCAAGAATGTGCTTACACGGACAGGCTTGTATACAGCAGATGCATAGATTTTGTGATGCGTAAAAAAAAATGTAAAAAAAAACCAATGCATTTTTTGCTAAATTACATAGTTTTAAAGTGTGATATTTGTTTGGTTACAATTCTGTTCAGAGAAAAAAAAATGACTGGCAGCAATAAAATGCATTTCTTTACATCATAGGTGACTTTTGACCATTAGCAGTATGTGCTAAAAATTCATAGAGGGGAACTCATGAAGACTGGGCTTAAAGCAAACAGCGCCAGAGGAAGATTCATCAAATGACAAACATCTCTCAGAACATTTGGCTCATCTTTTAGCATTTAATGCACCAGAAAACTCAAGTGACCTGAAAGTGAATCTCTCTATTCATTCCTATGTAAGGCTCAAAGTCATTCTCATGGGAATTCATAGAGAGACAGACATCCTGTCAGCTTAAAAAACACAGTGTTTTTCAACTACTCAGAGAGCAGGTCAGTGATATGTCACAGCAAGAAATCCTGTAGACATGTGCAGGTAAGCAAAAATACTACAGTATACCTAGAAACACTGTCTAGTAAACTAAGGAAAAAAAATTTGGAAGGGACCTTTAACCCCTTCCCGACATTGGACGTATGGGTATGCCTAATATGGAAAAGTGTTCCCACAAATGAACGTGCCCATACGTTTAGGAAATCGTGCAGGCATGGAACCAGTTGCATATTACATCTGGCTTCATGTGCTGTTGGCCAGGACCAGAGCTTACTCTGGTCATTGCCAATGAATCCTTTATATTCTACAGTCAAGTCCGACCATGGTAGCTAACGAAAAGACAGAGGGAGAGGGCTCCCTCTGTCTCCAACCTAAAAAAGGCTTGTGGACTGTCTGTGATGTCATCACAAAAAGCTGTGCCCTTATGGTGATTAACAGTTACAATACATAACAATACAGACATGTACTGCTATGTATTGTACCAGCGATACACAGATCACTGAGTCAAGTATGGGGACAAGTGTAAAAAGTATGAAAAGAAAAAAAAGTGGAAAAAAATAAAGTAAAACATGTACATCGCCCTTTTCCCATTACAATCTTTAACTACCCCAACACAGTTGAAAAATAAAAAGGTACACATATTTGGTATCGCCGCGTGTGTAACGGCCTCGTCTATAAATGTCATGTTATTTAACCTGCACATTGAACACTGGAAAAAAATTACAGAATTGTGACTTTTGTTAATCCCGCTGCACATAAAATTATATGGAAACTCAATAAAAACAAAAAAATTAAATAAACCCCAAAGTAGTACTAATGAAAACATCAATTAGTTCTGCAAAAAAAAATCCCACACACAGCTCTGTATACAGAATAAGAAAGTTATGGCTGTCAGAATATAGCGATGCATAAACATTAATACGGCACGGTGACGGCTGGGAAAAAAACTTGCTGATAAAAAGCAATCATGAACAAAAGCAAAGCATGATATGAAATGAAATGATAGCAATGAAAACGTCAAATTGATATTGTTGCAAATGCACCGACCCGCATTGTAAAGTTCTAATTTATACCACATGGCGAATGCTGTAAAAATGACACCCAACAAAACAATGGTGGAATTACTGTTAAACACCTGTTAGCCCAAAATGCACAATACATCTTGGGGATGTTAAATTTAAAACTGAATGACTTCTGGAAGGTTTCACTTGTTCTGGTACTTTTGGAACTTTGTAAATGAAACATGGCACCCCGAAAATCTGCGTTTCACAAGCCAAATAGCTATCCCTCCCAGTGGTTTATACCCACACAAAGGCTATTGTTGACCTTTTAAGAAATTGAGTAGAATATTTGGGGTGCTTTTTTTTCAAGGCTTTTTGTGAAACTGAAACATTTTGCAAATTAATTTTCCATTTCCATAGCCTAATGTAAAAAAAAAAATCTGTGAAACACCTACGAGGTTGATATACTCACCATACCACTGGATATATATTAATTAAGAGATGTAGTTTCCAAAATGAGGTCTTTTTAGGGGGTTTTATTAAGTTATGGTACCTCAAGGTGCCTGAAAACTTGAGATGGTGCCTAAAAAAATCCTAATAGAATTGAGACCCAAAAATCCAGTAGGTGCTCCTCCTATTCTGAGGCTTTTGGTTGGGTCAAATAGGGCACTAAGGCCACACATGGGATATTTCTAAAAATCTCAGACTCTAGGAAATCAATATTGATTTGTGTTACCCTGGAAACATCTGATGTGTTCCAGTGCGTAATGAATAATTGAAAATCTGCTAAAAAAAAAGTGTCCTTTTTAGATTTCACCACCACTTTGCTTTAATTCCTGTGAAACACCTAGAGGGTTAACAAACTTCCTAAATGCTGTTTTGAATACTTTAAAGAGTGCAGTTTCTTAGATGGAGTCAGAACTGGACTGGACCCTAAAAAATATGTGTTGCAAATTTACTTGAAAATGTGAAAAATTGCTACTAAATTTCTAAGCCCCCTGTCATAAAAAAAGACATTTAAAAAATTATACCAACATAAACAAATGGTCGATGCGAGTTATAAACTATTTTGTGTGGTATAACTATGTATCTCACATGCATACACTTTTGAAATATGAAAATAGCAAATTTTTATAAATTGTCACAACATTTTGATGTTTCACAAGGACTGTTGGAACCTAAATTTTTTACAACGCCAAAAAACAAACCAAAAACAACAACATTATTAAACTTTATTAATAATAAATAAATATAAAAACAATCCATATACACAGCAATAAGGATAAAACCTCCCTTGAGACTGTACCATCATTATTGTAATAAATATAAAAAAACAGCAATATGCATATATATAACATCCACCAACTAGCTGAATCCAATGATACCATAACAACATCAATATTAATATAATAAGCAGAAAGCTGAAAAGTAACCAAATAAATGTACAGACCAAGGTATGAGTCACAGTGTGCCTACTTGTTTCATTATTGTTATTTCACCAATAATTGAGTGTGTACAGGTTCAATGTTGATGTTATATAATCCTTAATGCTGTATTCAATATGTGGTAGTTGTTTTCTTATTGTGATTGATTTTTTATTGATTTATGAATGATGAATAAAGATTATTAATTTTGTAGGTTTTGGTTTGTTTTTTGGCGTTGTTTATGGGTTATTCCCAGAACCTAGGATATAGTTTGATTTATATCTAATTTTGGTTTTTGCCGTATATTTTACCTACATTTTTTACTAACTTAAAGCATAATGTGTCACGAGAAAACATTATCTGAATCACATAGATACATAAAAGTATCAAACAGTTATTCCCATATAAATGGGGTTCAGTCAGGACGGTCAAAACTGGATCTGTTAGAAAGGGGTTAATGATGTCTCTTTCAGAATACACAATGCTTTAAGTATATTGTTTTTCCTGGTGTCTCCATCCATAGTCTTCAATTTTCTTAAGCATCTTACTAAAACACACAGTTAACTTTAAACAAAATAGACTGTTAAAAGTTGCCACTAAAAATGCTAGAAATGCAAAAAAAAAGTAAAAAGAAAAAAAAGAACAATGTAAAAATGATCATAGTGTTATAAATCTAGAGCAAAGATGCCCTTTGGAAAATTAATCATCACTTGATTATTAGCAATAATGATCTTAGTTTTTTTTTTCAAATTTCTCCATATTAATTTAGGAAAACAGTGTTCAAATCATATGTATAATCTCTGGTATAACTACAGGATTTCATGTGCAGAATCACGATGCTGTTTTCAATACAGACAGTTCTAGGAACTCTTGTATGCCATTACACAACTTTGTCCCTTCCTCCTATTCTACAGGATTTGAGCACTGCATGTCTTAAGCAGAAACAGAATATGGTGTTTTTTTAATCCTTCCCACAACAGAACATATGATTATGTTGTTATCCCTTCATTGGATATAACAGGTGCAGAACCTGTGTCCACCCAATCAGTAGGGGGTACTGGGTAAAATTTACAGCCAATATCTCATTGCAATGGTGATAGAAATCATGGCACCTGAGGAGTTTGACAGAGGAAATTTGTGGACTACCTTTGGGTTATCATGATCTAGGTATTAGAATTTCAAGCCATGTCTAAATCTATGGCCTAATAGATTGCCTATCAGTCTAACACTTGCTTTTAAATAGTAACTATATAACCCTACTGGGACATATCAAAAGTAAAATTAAGCTCAAAAGAGTTTAATAAACAAAACTCCCCCAAAATATAATAAAACAAATCCACATTCTGATTTAAAAGTATTTTATTCTTTCAAAGCAGTAAAAAAAAAAACACGTAGAAAAACATTTAGCGCTTAATAATGGAAAAAGATGCAGATAGCAATGACATAATTACTGTTTTAGTCCTTTACCACACTAAAAAAAGTAAAAAAAAAAAAAAACAGTCAATGAATGAGAAGTGGCTGCATTAATAAAAAAAATAATTAAATTATGGCTCTTGGAATAGGTCAGCAAAAAAAAATCCAGAGGCCTTGAATGAGGAAGTTTGTTAAAGGGTTAAACACAGATACAAAGAAAATGTGCTTATACTTTTTGGACTTCCACCTAGCCCGTACCCTTCTCATTTTGTCATGTTTAGTATTGATTTGGTTTACAGTATCTCACAAAAGCGAGTACACCCCTCACATTTTTGTGAGTATTGTATTTTATTTTTTGATGGGAAAACACTGAAAATATGACACTTTGAAACAATGTAAAGTAGTCAGTGTACAGCTTGTATAACAGTGTAAATTTGATGTGCCCTCAAAATATCTCAGCACATAGCCATCAATATCTAAACTGTTGACAGCAAAAGTGAGTACACCCTTAAGTGAAAATGGACAAATTGTGCCTAATTTGCCGTATTCCCCTCACAATTTCATGTGACTCGTTAGTGTAACAAGGTATCAGGTCTGAATGGAGAGCAGGTGTGTTAAATTTGGGGCTATCGCCCTCACATTCTTTCATACTGGTCAATGGAAGTTTAACATGGTACCTCATGGCAGATAACTTTCTGAGTACCTGAAAAAAAATGTGTTGCTCTAAAGATGGCCTAAGCTATAAGCAGATAGCTAACAAACTGAAACTGTGCTGCAACACGGTGACCAAGACCATACAGCAACAGGCTCCACTCAGAACAGGCCTCGCTCTGGTTGACCAAATAAGAGTGCATGTGCTTAATGTCATATCCATTGATTGTCTTTTCAAAATAGACATACAGTATGAGTGTTGCCAGCATTTCTGCAGAGGTTAAAGGGGTGGGGGCTCAGCTATCAGTGCTCAGACCATACACCTCACACTGCATAAAATTGGTCTGCATGGCTGTTGCCCCAGAAATAAGCCTCTTCTAAAGATGATGCACTTGAAAGCCTGCAAACAGTTTGGTGAAGACAAGCAGACTAAGGACATGGATTATTGGAACCATGTCCTGTGGTCTGATGAGAAAAAGATAAACGTATTTGGTTCAGATGGTGTCAAGCATGTGTGGCGGCAACCAGATGAGGAGCACAAAGACAAGTGTATAGGTGCTGGACTGGCCCCAAGTATGTCCCCAGACTTAAACCTTACTAAACATTTGTGGGTCATCCTCAAACGGAAAGTAGAGGCGCTCAAGGTCTCTAGCATCCACCAGCTCCGTGATTGTATCAAAGTGTCAGATCTTCAGTGTTATCCCATGAAAAAATATAATACAATATTTATAAAAAAGTGAGGGGGTGTACTCACTTTTGTGAGATACTGTATAGTACATAACATTGGTATGTAATGTAAATTTGTGTTGCGTGTGAGACTCATAAAATTGCTTTGTGGTTCTGGCGTTTATAGATATGCCTCAGGCCAAATTTTGTCTCATGATTTTTTTAATTAAAATTCTCTAAGTATAGCATTTAAAGTGATTCACAGATGGGAACTTTACCTTTTTTTGCTTGCTGTATTTCCTCTGTGGATTTTGATCGTCCCTTCACTGCATGTTTCTGGGGAGAAGAGGCCTGCACACAGAATTCAAAGCTGTAGGATTAAGACTACATCAACAATCAGAAGACACTATACGCTTTTCTAATATGTAGGTTAATTTGCAAATGCAGTCACTGAAAATGAACATTTGACTTTTCCAGAGATTTCATGGATATGCTTAGCAGCATTCAGTATTTCTAGTCTGTTTGCTAAATACACTTCACAGTCTGGGTGACATTTATTCCAAATGATCCAAGGTTCCTTCCAGCAGTCAGCCAATAACTTCCCATAATGCAAAACCTGCCAGCTCTCCCTAGATTTCAGGATTCTGTTTGTCTCCTGCAGCTTCCCAGATATTAATGGATTCTTGCTGTTAAAATTAACTTTCCTATTTCCCATCTAATCAACAACTATTTCCAGTTTATACTTTAGATGTCAGCAAACAGCAGTAGTAACATTTAATAATAATACACACAAAGACTTATACTGTTCAGAAATGCCAGCTCATCATTTATTGATGGGCACGAGGCTTATTGATGTCCTTACTTTTACTGGACATTAGAGGCCACATGTATGAAAACTGTTTAGGTCTAAAACTCACTTTTTAGCCATAGGTTACTATGGGCAAAAAAGTGCCTGACTCTAAGTCCACTGCATAATCTCCTGGCTCTAGTTTCTTGTCCACATCTCAGATTCCTGGCTTTTTCCTTTTACAAATTTCACAGTTACAACTACATGAACTATTTCTAAAACTAATACAACACCCACCCCCCCCCCCCATGTGCGCTGTTTCCTCTTTTGCACTTTTGCCAGGTCACTAAAGGGAGCATCCCCAGGACCCAGTGTGCTATGTAACAGCAGCTATTGACTGCATCAGTCAACACACAGACCTTCCCAGGCTTCCCTCCACCATGTGGTCATCCAGGCTTAGAAAAACATAGTATACTTTGACAAGCAAAAGGGTAACAATGTTTTGAACTTTTAACTTTCAAGCTCCATATATCACCATCCACTACAGCTTTGAACGTGAGACTACCATCATTTTATAGACAATCATCTTGGCTATTTCATACACAAATTTGACTTGCAACTATTTAGCATATGTTTATATAGTTATATAGATTCTTGACATGTAACTGCATTGTTACTGTTTTGCTCCTGGTGGTTGGACAATCTTTTTCTTCTTGAATACTACAAATTACAACCTGTTCTTACATTCCTTAATAGCTCTGTTAGTTGGTTGCTTCCCAAGTGAAAGGTCACTGATTTCAATCAAGGAGCAGTCTTTTTGCTTTCCCTTGAAAAGAAATCAATAAATCGGCTAATCACAAGGTCAGTTCTGGAGCGACAAACACTGTAGTGGAGTAGGCTCGTATGCTTCCGAATAGTGAGCTCACAATCGTCCATGCAGGCACCATGCATTGTGCATTACACAGGTCTGGAATGGTGACCACAAAAAAGTTAAGAAGCTTCGACATTAATATTGTCATAAGAAGCATTGGCTCAAATTGACCAAAAAGTATGAAAAGCGGATAGAAGATTGGAAACGGGTGATTTGGACCAATGAGACGAAAGTCAATAAACCAGGCTCCGATGGGTCCAAATAGGTCTGGAAGAATTAGGACAAATTGAAGTAACTATGAAGTTTGTTGGAGGAAGCCTGATGATATGGGGTTGTTTCACAGCCAAAGGCATTGGATACTTGACCAGGATTGATGGTGATCTCAATTCTGAGCTATGGGTGAGTATCCTACAAGATGAGTTACTTCGTACACTCGAATACTATGAAAAGGATGACATAGTGTCCAGCAGGACAACAACCTGAAGCAAACGTCGAGATTGGCGAAGAAATGGTTCAATGACAATGAAGTAGAGTTGCTGTATTGGCCTCCACAGTTCCCAGATCTCAACCCAATTGGACACTTTTGGGTAGAGTTGAAGAAAAAGATGTATTCGTACCCAATACTAGTATGCACCAACATTGAGAATGTGTAGAACAGACCGGGGATCAGATTTTGGTCAAGACATGCTTGAATCTGATCAAGAGCCCAGAAGGATTCAGTCAAAGTTGAAAGCCAAAGGTAGATTTATGAAATAATAACAAAATAATAAAAATGTAAATTTAGATTTTTATTAGCAAAACAGTAACAATGCAGTTACATGACAAGAATCTACATAAGTAAACATATGCTAAATAGTTGCAAGTCAAATTTATGTATGAGATAGCAAAGATGATTGTCTATAAAATTATTGTAGTCTCACATTCAAAGCTGTTGTGTATGGTGAGATATGGAGCCTAAAAATCAAAAATTCAAAACATTGTTACCCTTTTGCTTGTAAGTCTACATAGCAGACCACTAACAGGAAATAAGCAAACATGGATACACTGTAACAACAAATAGAATCAAATATAACAAGCTACACCATCACACATGCTACTGCCACTGACGTGTACAAAATACATTAAAGGGGTTTTCTTCCTACAAAGATTAGCTTTCAACATTTAGGGAAAAGTAATTGAAGACTTTTTTCAAAAGCATAACTCTTTTGATTTTACCTTGGTCAACAGATAAGAGATTGGGTGCACAGAGGTTTCTCTGGTTACTGTTCATATCTCCCTTCCTGATTAGAAAGAAAGCCGGGAGTGATGTTACCATGGACAGAGCTCACTCCAGAGTAGACTCTTCATCTCTTAGTGGAAGTTCTCATTGTGTTTATTAGATCCGTCCAAAAATGGACCCAAACACATATCTGACACGTATTGTCGTTGAGACGATACGTGCTTTACATACATCTTTCAGATGCGTCTAACGGATCCGATCAAAGAATTGACATGTCAATTTGATTGGTTTTAAGTATCCGACACTATTTAAAACTATTGCGTGTGTTTCGGCTGCACAGAAAACGTATCCAAATACGTACACCACTTTGGGTACGTGTTTGGATACATTTTACACAGTGCTTTTCAAAGACGTTTTTTGGATTGGAAAACATATTGGAAAACGCTGTGTGAACATACTCTTACAAGATTAGCTTTTGTTTACAGATCAGCAATTGTTTTCACTCCTCAGAGCCCTTGTACCTTTGTTTACTGAAGATTAATTCTCCTGTACTTTCATCTTTGTTATGTCTCAGCTAGTTATAGGGAAGCGAAATATGCTAATCACTGCTATAGAAATGCCCACAGCTTGATGAGGCAGAGTGACTGAAAAGTTGCTTGTGACTCTGTGAAACAGCATGGTGATAAAACCCTTTTAAAGCATACTTGCCAAACTTTGATGGTTGGCTTCGTGGAGATCCTGGTCCCGCTAAGAAATAATGGATGCGTGTACATTTCCTAGCGCTATGTTTTTAATTTTTGTAATACTATTGGGATTAATACAATACCGTTTTTTGGGATAACTTTTTAATCCGATGTGCTGGAGTACCACTTTTTGGATTAAAGACATTTCCGGGACATCCTGCAATATGTCACATGTGGCGCACTGCAGAAAGTTTTTGCATGATCCATGTCCTCTTTTACATACCATTACCCCTTTTTACATGCCACACCCTTGTTTACATATCAGACACCTTGTACTCACTGACCTCAGCTTTCCTGTGATAAGAACGCTGGTTGACTGCTGTAAGCGATTGACGCGGTGTCACCCAATTTTCCTGAGCACTGGTGGAAAACTAGGTGACATCTCATCATCACTGCAGTCAGCTTTCCTTTGTTACTGACCATGTGCAGTGATGTAGGGTAATGTAGGGTGATGAGACTGGGAGAGCTGGGGGCTTTGTACACTGACCCATGACACAGGGAGCAGCACAGAAAGGTCATGTGCAAAAAGGCTGTTCCCAGTGCCGCAGCTAGATAACTCTTCTGCATGTAACCAGGCGTCAGGGCAGTATCTCATGACACATCATGGTTTCTTAGTGCCTTGCATTGTACCAATTAAATAACATGATAACTTTATAGATGACTATTTACTTTTTTTTATATAAAATAAAGTGCATTTATTGGGAAAACAGAAGGTTTTTTTTGTTTTTTGTTTTATGTTTAAACATTTTTTTAACTGTGTTTTTACTTTAACTTTTTTTTGTCCCACTATGGGACTAGGCTATGCAGTCACTTGCAATCGCTTTTATAATACATAGTAATACAATACTGTATTCATATGTATTATGCCTCTGACAGGCAGCACATTACACTCACTATTACAAAGACATCGGGCAACTTCTAATAGGCTCTTGTACATGGCATACCTGACGATCTTTATTTGTCCTTTGGCTGCTATGGTAAATTTCAGCACTGATGGTTAGAAAGAGGTAGCACCATCCTCTGTCAACCATCTAGATAACAGGGCCATTATTGACTACTGCATCCAGGGGAAAAAAACGGCCAGGAATGGATGTAGCTCCAATCCTGGCAGTTGGAGTCTGACTGTACATTATAGCTGTCTCCCAATGGGGTTGGCAAAGCTTCTGAGCCATATACATACGGCACCTGGAAACGCTCCCTTTATTCCTGGAGTTTCCCAAACAGGAGAATTGACAAATATGCATTAAAGTGGATATCTATTTTATCATCATGTCATTTTGTGTCTTGCAATGTGGGAAAAGGTTAGTACATGAGCAGAATGATTTGACACCACAACCGTCATGTATTTCTCTGCACCAGACCTCGAGTATAGCGTGATTTAGTGACAGAGTAATGTGGAGAGAATGCTAAAGAGAAGAAAGGAATCTCCAAGTAAATGTTAGAAGAGAGCATATATGAGACTACGAAAACTGTGGCCAAAGAGCAGTGGTCAGCACATCAAATAGTTTAAGAAGACTGGAGATGGATATGTCAAGAGGAAGAATGGGAGAGCCAGTAAGGGCGACATGTATGAATCCTGGTTCTGAGAGGCAAGTTCTAACCAGCTTTAAGGTAGTATAGACTGCGCCAGAATGTATGAACCTGTTCTTCTGCAGTTCATACATACAGGCGCAGTCTAGTGCCACTATTAACTTGGTCTGGCTGTTTTAACTGTTCTGTGCCTAGATTTGGCATCAAAGAATCATAAATGTGTCTACTACTTCTATGAATGTCGTGTGACGCCCCAAGAAGGTCCCAAATCTTTGGCGGATTAAAAAGCGTCAAAGTTTGGAGTGCACCTTTTCATATATTCTTTTTGGCTCAAAGTACACCAGAAAAATGAAACAGCCCCATTCATACATGTCGCCCTAAGTGTTTGCTTACCGTTAAATAATATATAAGGCAACAAGGTAACAGTGAGATTTACAGAATTCTGGGGTTCCTACTCCTGCGACCCCAATTGCTCACAAGAATGGGGGCTTAAGTACCCTGTCTGAATATAGCGGCAGTCATACATGAACACTGACTATTCACTGTATATAGGACTGACCGACACAGTCAAGTAAAGAGATGTAGTCGACTATCTCTAACAGTACTATAGACAGTGAATGGAGTGACAGTGCATGTGTATGGGCTCTGTTCTTTTAAGATTGGACACTCAGGCTTTCCATTCTTAAGGGCTTGTCCCCACGGCACGGGTTTGTGGCCGGTTTTTCAGACTGTTTTCGGTTTTGAAATCCTTCTGAAAAACCGGCGCAAACGTTTCAATGGACCACTGTGGAAAATCTGTGCAGCGGTCCCCACTGCACAGATTTTTCGCCCTGTGGTTTTTCAGACCGCCGGTGGTCCGGAAAACATAGAACATGTTCCTTCTTTCTTCCGGTTTTCGGATGTGATATGAACAAGTCTATGTGAAGGAAGAGGGCTTTTCTCCAGAAACCGCATAGAAAAGCCGTCCTCCTGAGGCCGTGTGCACGGCATGAAAACAGGACAAATACTGGTCGGATAAACTGACCACTATTTGTCCTGTGCCGTGTAAACGGCACTCACACCACCAGCAATCTTACAATTATCAACTCTCCTATAGATAGGTAATAAATGCTGTTGGTGGCATAACCACTTTAATGTTACACAGCAACATATAATGGGCAATATATCACAACATATTATAGTAATTCTATTGCCAAATATTTTATATATCACTAATCACCTACAGTTGTCATATACAATAGGTCTAGGTGAACCATATTTGCATTTCCTGTAATTAATCCCATATTTTACTAAGACTATGTTTAACCTAAAATGGCTAAAAAAAAACTGAACAGACCCTTTAAGAAAAAAAAATAGCTTTCATTATACATGCTACATATTTCATATTCCGTCCTCATAGCAAGCAAGGGAGAAATGGGGCAATTTCACTACACTGGTAATCATTTCTGTACAACAGAGACATAAAGTACTAGCTGATATAAAAGCTGAACTAGGGTAGTCACAGACAATATAACAGAAGAAAAAGCAAAAATGATGATTTAATTTTTCTAAATGCTTTTTTGTTATAACTTCATTCTTAGAAATCGGGAACGCTAAACTCAAGATGAATTATTTGGTGATATGATCATCTGTGTATGAATAAATGCAAATCTCAGGAAGAATTTCAATACAATTTGCAAGTGTACTGTATTCATGTAATACCTATGTTATAAACCTCTGGATAACCTCTTATTTTGGTGGTGTTTGCACGCAGCTGATGATATGTTAATTTAATTCACCAACTAGGGAGTCCAAATATTCATACATGACCAATCCCATAGCTTCTGATGTCATTGGTTGTGACATTCCTTTCATGAATAGTTGATGAAGCACATTTGATGGCTGAATATATAAAGCTCTTAGGGTTCTATAGTAATATTCAGAAGCTAATGTATGAGAGGCTTCCCACTGTCTTTAATAGAGCTGGACAAGTGTCTGTATAATATTCTTGTTAGGGTGCTTTCACACAGCGCAGTTTTGGTGCAGTTGGAAAGTGAGTAATCAATTAGTGTGTTTGTAATCCATAAGACTTCACACACAGTAATTGATTACTTACTTGAAACACCTTTCTGAACAACTTAGATAAGTGAAAGAAGCTGCTGGTAATACAGGAAGTTTAATTGGAGCGCAGTTAAAACTGCACCAAAACTGAGCTGTGTGCAAGCAGCCTTAGATCACATAGAAGGAGTGATTGTCATTTGATTGTTTTATGGAGCTAGCTGACTAGTCCTTTACTAATTAAGAGCCACAGCATAATGAAGATTTAGTTAGTTGGTTAGCTGCCCACATCTACTGCCGGCTCACTGGTGGCTGACTAGTCCTTTTTGAGATCCAGCCACACATGCCTGTGACCACTGTGGCCTGTGATTGGCAGCACATAGCACATGAACAATGGACGTTTACTGTACAGCAGGGATGAACGTTACAGCCACTGGGACAGAACAGGAGTGTCATGGAGGTAAGTATGAATCATTTTTTTAATTTTTAATCATGCCCCACCGGACAAACAAGCTTTTAAAAGTCTCAGAACACCCTTTTAGGGATGATCTGTTAAATTTCCTGACATGTCTGTTATAAAACGTTTCATTAGATAACAATTTTTAAAGGGGTTTTGCCACAATGTAATGTTGACGTGGGATCCTCCAAAATGGGTATTTAATCACTTTTCTAAATATATGTGATTAAAAAAAGTGAAGCCTGTGAGAGCTACAGCATTGCTCAGCAACCCTTAGTTTCCTGACACGACCAGGACACTGACAGAAGCTGATATGGCTGCGCTTGCGTGCTTGCACTTTTTATCTGATGACAGGGAACATGAAGGAGCTTTCAAGGGACTGTGGAGAAAGATCCTGTATCTTTTGTATAGAGAATCCACTTGTTGTAATGTAATTATTTGAGTAAACATTGCAGACGGTCTCCTCTTCCTGGCTGCTCAGGCCCCACTCCCTCTCCCCCCTGCAGCCCATTCATTACGCTGCATGCTTTGTTTATCTTTTCTCCTGAACAGATAAGGGGTAAGGGACTCACTTCTTTGCAAAACCTCTTTAAGCATTTTTACTTAGTACTCTGTGTTGTGATGTTCCTCCTACAAATTTATGAATAAAGTCTGTCATGCACCAAGATTTTGCAATTAATTAACTTTAACTTCAGAGCTACACTACAAAGCAATATGCTGGGCTTATGTCATCCCCCTGGAACCTACTTTATCATATATTGGACTTCTTCTTTATTTTGCAGTAAGGCTACTTGGGGGATTAAGGTAACACCATGACATGGGTGGTGGTATGATCGTGAAATTACTTTTTCCCTTTTTATTGTTATAGTTTATAGCCTTTAATTTTAACAGATACTTCTGGATACTATTTTAAAAGAAATATATTCAATGTTATGTTTTATTACTATACCCTTTTTTGATATTGTAAACCATTTATAAAATCCAAGGGGGCATGAGATCAAAAGACGTGGGAACCTTCATGTAGTTGTATCCTGAAGAAGTGGTTTGATGCAGCACTGCAGAACAACATGGGAATAAAAGGTTTAAAACGGAATTGAAAGAGTGAGTGTCCGAGCTTGTGAGTGTGTTTTCTGTCTCAAGTCTGTTTTTGCCTTAAAGGGGTGTTATCGTTTGAGCTGTTCATGCTGTTCTGCTAATTTTCTCAGATTGAGTTTGAAATCCAGGGGCGTGTCTCTCCTCTGAGCAGGCGTGTCTCTCCTCTCAGCAGGCGTGTCTCCCCTCCCAGCAGGCGTGTCTCTCCTCTAAGCAGGCGTGTCTCCCCTCACTGAAGAACTGTGACATCATCATTTTGTTTGAAGCAGGGGATGCAGAAGGTTGTCTGGATATAACAGCTCTGTAGCCTCCTGCATGCTTATTTCTGCAGCCTTGAGGCTCCAAACTCCAGCAAGCACCTGTCATATGTCTTAGTTTACACACAAATGACATTGAAAGCCAGTAGCTTTAAGTTCTAGTGGTCTTCACCCAAATTGTACTGACAACAGGCAGAGACCTTTACTCAACTACAAGGACAAATGTCAGCTTCAAGTAAAGATCTCTGCTTGCTGTCAGTAACATGAGAGTGAAAACAATGGAGGGAGAAGCACTCAGCTTTTAGAAAAGACCCTGCTCAGCCTGTTACTAACTTGGGCTGTTGGTGCAGCGGTAGAGTTTTAGCTTTACAACGAAGGGGTTTGGAGTTCTAGTCCCTCACAGAGTATTTTTTTTTCCCCCCTAAATTCTCCACATATGTATAGAGACCTAAAATATATATGTCAATCTCTATAATGATATATATATATATATATATATATATATATATATATATATATATATATATATATATATATATATATATATATATATATAACTCCCCTATATCATGTCTCATCCCACAGAGTATATGCATTGTATCACATATGTTGGAAGTGCTTGGTGTGACTACTGTGACAATGGGACACTATATAGGGGAGCTTTGTGTGTGTATAAATAAAATTATAGATGTCTACACATATATTTTCATATCTTTACATATGTGTGCAATTTATAAAAGAAAAAAAAAAAAGAAAGCTACTGATGGGGCTTGAACACCCAACCTCTCTCTTGCAAAGGTGATCACCTAGGAACTGCACTATACAAGCAGCTTATGCAGACACATTGTTGAATCCTTATGTTATACACTACAGACGATGACATCATAAGGAGGTGGGGCTTGCATTAGCCCCAAGGAATAGAACGCCCTCTTTTCAAAGTAGCAGCTTAAGGACTGGACCTGTGAGGAGGTAAAACAACCTCTTGGCAAAAGCCCTTTAAACAGGCAGTCATTGCCCAGATCATCACCATAGAGCTGGGAGATACATATAGAGACAGCAGACCTTGGTTTCACTATCAATTTTAACAGCTCAGAGGGGAGTAAACACAGAGTGTGCAGGCAGCCAATCACAGCGCAGGGGGCGTGGCTGGGGCGTTTCCTGTCTAGGGGCGTATCCCAACAGGCTGAATGAAATGTCAGCCAGCCAATCACAGTGCAGGGGGTGTGTCTAGAAAATCGACCAGGGGGCATTTTGACCAGCATCAGAGCAACAGCAGAAACAGAATGCAGGTTTACAGAGAAGCTCATATCTGCTAAACCAAGTGACAGAGGTAATGCAACCCAATTACAAAAGTGCTTATTTTTACTGTCCCCATAATCTGAGACATGATCTTTGTAACGATAAAATCCCTTTAAGTGTGGGGATTTAAGATTGAGAGACTTTAGATTTGGGGAATTTAGAAGGGATAGTATTGTACTGAATGTTCTGTTTATATATGTGTGTCTCTCTTTTGTAATATCCCCATCAGTTCCATGATTGACAATGCGGTCTAGTGCACATCCTGTGCAATGTATTTAATCCTTGAACAGTAGTTCGAGGGTGCATACTGCTGTGCAAGATGTGTGCACACAACACATTGGAAGCCCAGAATCCGTATATCTAAATAAGCAGATCCATTGCCAACTTGGAAGCAAGTCTGCTGCTCACTGTGCAAGCACTCGCTGGGGTAGATGCAGGGAAGGATGACAGCATGGAGGTGCAGGGAAATGAGACAGCTAGCTGGTTAATAGTCAGAAAGATGGATATAGAGGGAAAAGTGTCAGGGAGGCTAGTCCTGAACTGGTACACCCCAACAAATTTGCAAGATTGGCGGATGAGGGAGATTTCAGTTCAGAAATAGCAATGATACAGCAATACACTACCCCTGTCTGCTCCATTAAGGTGGGGAATAGGAGTGCAGAGCAGGCTAGTCAGGTGCTCATAGTTGGAGACTCCATTATTAGGGTAATAGTCAGAGAAATTTGTCACAAAGACTAGGATCGTCAAACATGTGTTTATTGTTTACCTGGGGCCTGAGTTTGACATATCGTGGATCAGGTTGAAAGATTACTGGGTGGGGCTGATGAGAATCCAACTGTTATGGTGCACAGTGACACAGTGACAATGACAAAGTAAGATATAGCTAGATTGTCCTTAAAAAAAAACAATTTCAGGGACTTAGACCAAAAGTTCAAGGTAAGGACCTCCAAGGTAGTATTTTTGGAAATTACTACTTGTACCATGGACCATGGCAGAAAGGCAGCAGGAGATCAGGGAGGGGAATAAGTGGCTCAAAAATTGGTGTAGGAAAGAGGTATTTGGGTCTTTGGAGAACTGGGCTGACTTCTGTCTTGGCTACAGACTCTATGATAAGGATGGGCTGCACCTAAATGGGGAGGGTGCAGTTGAAATGGCCAGGAAGTTTGAGGAGTATTTAAACTAGGGACTGGGAAGAGATGGCAACTACACAGATAGTGTGCAAGATAGTGAAGATAGAGAGCTGGGAATTAGTAATAAATCAGGGGGTGAAGGAACGTGGTATAGTAATAGTTAACTAAGGACAGGGTTAAAAAAGGAAAACCAAAAAAACTCTAAATTGCATACTGACCAATGCCAGGAGTTTCAACAACAAAATACATGAATTAGAATTATTTATTGCTGAAGAAAAGATGACATATTGGGGATAACTGAGATATGGCTGGATGAGCCCTATGATTGGGCGATTAACTTACAGGGTTACAGTTTATTTATAAGAGATCACAGAAATTGGAAGAGGCGAGGGGTATTTCTCTATATAAAATCCTGTCTGAAGCCAACACTTCAGGAAGATATAAATACAGGAAAAGAACATGTGGAGTCATTATGGATAGTTATATATGGGGAACATAACAATAATAACATTCTATTAGGGGTCTGCTATAGGCCACCAAATATAATAGAACCCATATAAGATGTATTCCTGAGACAAATAGATAAGGCGGCTAATAATAATGAGGTTTTTATTATGGGTGACTTCAACTACCCATACATACGTAAAATGGGAAACTGAAACCTGTGGCTCTCATACAGGAAACGGGTTTTTTGTCTATAACTAAAGACCTTTCCCATTTGGTGCAGGAGCCGACTAGAGGGAAGGCACTTCTGTACTTAATATTGACTAACAAACCTGAAAGAGTAACAAAGGTTCAGGTTGGGGGGAACCTGGGAAATAATGATCACAATAAAATAAATTTCCATTTATCCATCAATAGAATATTTTGATAAAGGAAGGCTAATTTTAATCTGCTTAAAGAGGCCTTAAACCGTATTGACTGGGACAAGGTCTTTAAAAATAAAAGAATAACAAATGGAATAAACATCTTAAGTGCAGACTGTGAGAGGTACATATCTTATGGAAATAAAATATTAGAAACAGGAAAAAATCAATGTGGATGTAAAGAAGGCAATAAACAACAAAAAAAAAGCGTTTAAGCTACTAAACCCTTTACTTTTTCCTGACACATTGTGCTTTATGTCAGTAAGAAATTTTGGTCCAATATCAAAATATCATGAAAAATTAGAAAAATTTGCCATTTTCAAACTTCACAAATTTCTGTGGGCAAGACAGATTGTTATTCCACTACAAATAGTTTAAAACTAGCATCTATCATATGTCCACTGTAGGATGGCATCATTTATTTTAAATGTCTTTTTATTTTGTATGATATTAGGGTCTTAGAAATTTAGGGTTACATGTATGAAACTGTTTAGGTCTAAAACTCACTCTTTTGCCAGGGGTTAATCACCTGTGGCTGGAGCTCACTCCGGCTGTGGGTGATGCGGCATGAGGTATGCGGTAATATACCGCTGGTTCCATGTCACGATTGTGTGGGGCTCGTTATTGAGCCCGCACGATGTGCAGGACGTGCCAGTATGTCCATTTGTGGGAATGCACTTCCTGCTAGGATGTACCAGTATATCCCATGTTGGGAAGGGGTTAAACAGGAGGGCAGTGAAGAGGCACTAAAAGGCTATAAGGAAAAAAATTAAATATCTAAAATAATGATAAAGGCAGCAAAGCTGGAGACAGAAAGGCAGATTGCCAAAGAGAGTAAACTAACCCCAAAATATTTTTTTACTATATAAATAGTATATAACGTAAAAGAAAGTAGTGATGGAGGTATTATAGAGGGTGATGAGAAGAAAGCAAACCTATTAAACAATTTTTCTCCACCATATATACTGAAGAAAATGACCTTCCTGTTGATGGGCATAGGGATGAGGTAAACTCAACCTTAAATGTTTATTGTCTAATCCAGGAAGAAGTGCAGCTCTGCCTTACGAAGATTAAAATAGGCAAATCACCAGGTTCTGATGGTATACACCCCCATGTCCTAAGGGAATTAAGTAATATGATTGACAAGCCACTAATCTTAATATTTATGGACTGTATAGTAACTGAGTATGTCCCAAAGGATTGACGCATAGCCAATATTCAAAAAGGTGTCAAAAAGTGATCCTGGAAACTATAGGCCGGTAAATTTAACCTCTGTTGTAGGTAAAATGTTTGAAGGTTTTCCAAGAGATGCTATACTGGAGTATCTCAATGAAAATAAATGTATAAAACCGTTCCAGCATGAGTGTATGAAGGATTGGTCTTGTCAAACTAATCTCATCAGCTTCTATGAGGACATTAGTTCTAGACTGGATCGGGGTGAGGCATTAGATGTCATAAATCTAGATTTTTTTAAAGCATTTGATACTGTTCCACATAAAAGGTTGGTAAGTAAAATGAGAATGCTTCGACTGGAGGAAAATGTTTGCAAGTGGGTAACTGTCTCAGTGTTAGAAAACAAAGGGTATTGATTAATGGTACATACTCGGACTGGATTGCTATTACTTGTGAGGTACCACACAGGTCAGTATTGGCCCCTATTCTCTTTAATATATTCATTGATGATCTTACACGTGGATTGCACAGTAGAATATCAATCTTTGCACATGATACCAAGCTCTGTAATGTAATGAACACAAAAGCGGATAATGGAAATGGAAAAAAATGCTGGACAAAAGTGACAAGGAGAAGGACTTGGGAATCCTATTTGATAATTAACTTAATTGTTGCAGCCATTGCCAGATAGCAGATACCAAGGCAAATAGGGGGTGTACTAAAAAGGGCATAGATGCACACGATGAGAACATCATTCTCCCTTTATGCAAGTCAATGGTCAGACCACACATGTAATATTGTGCACATTTTTGGGCACCAGTGCACAGGAAAGACATTGTAGAGCCTGAACAGATTCAAAGGAAGGCCACAAAAATAGTAAAAGGACTGGGTGGACTACAATACTCAGAAAGATTAGCAAGATTAGGGTTATTTAGTTTAGAGAAAAGATGGCTTTTGGGGAACATAATAAATATGTTTAAATATATTAAAGGTCAATATAGAGATCTCTCTCATGATTTATTTATACCCAATATTGTATCCAGAACAAGGGGGCATCCTCTTCATCTTGAGGAAAGAAAGTTTCTACATAACATAGGAGGGGATTCTTTACTGTAAGATCAGTGAGTCTGTGGTACTCGCTGCCAGAGGAACTTGTCATAGTGAATTCACTAACAGAGGTCAAAAAGGGTCTGGATGCATTTCTAGAGTGTAATAATATAACAAGTTATAGTGACTAAGATTCTGGAGAAGGGTCGTTGATCCAGGGATTTATTCTGACTGCCAGATTGGAGTCAGGAAAGAATTTTTTCCATAAAATGAGGGACCTCCAGTCCTATTCCAACAGCGATTACACCCTGTGTCCTTATAATGCAGCCCTGTTATTTTTCTCCCACTGCAGACACTCACCTCCTCTACCTCATGGTTTTTTTTGCCTTTTTCTGGATCAACACTATAGCACAATAGGCTGAACTGGATGGACGTCTGTCTTTTTTCGGCCTTACAAGCTTTGTAACTATGCAACTATGTAGTTATTAACCATGATTAAAGGGGATGTATCGCTTTCTTAGTTCGGCTGATTCACACTGCTCTCAGCTTCTCAACTCTGGAAATGCAGCGGCGTTTCTTCCCCTCCCAGCTGGGTGACATCATCCCCCCCTTCACTGTGCATGCTGGCTCCCGAGACTTCCCCCTCCCCCTCTCTGAGTCCACAAGTCACTGTGTCTTTCCCTATGCAGTCTTATTTTGTAAGAGCTGTATACATACCACAGGTCTGCATTCAATCTAGACTGAGCAACTGAACTCTTCTCCTGGAGATGTGTTACAGTTTTCTAGGAACAGCACAGATCACCCTTCTATGCAGGAGAGTTAGGCACCGGGACAAAACTGTTATGTTTTCTCCTTGTAGAATCTGTTGCAGTCTGTTTCTGCTGGGTGTGGAGAGAGAAAATGCTACGGCCCCTAACTCTGAGTCAGGCAGGGATCGACACAAATTGTGCTGTTTCCTGATTGTGTAAGCCCTTCAATGTAATTCTGTTTCTTCTGCCTGTATAAAGTGAAAATGTGATGCTCCCTTACTCTGAGTGAGAGACACAGCTCCGTGAATTTGACCGGGGGCTGTACAGAATGTAAATGAGCTCTCAGCTAGTGAAATGCAAGGAGGAGGGATCCGGAGGGATTCGACCAGGACTGGATATCAGTGTAAACAAAAACACAAGATAAGGAATACTGTGAATACAAGACTGCTTTGCTAATGACATCCAATTGCAAAGTTGCTTGTTTTCACTGTCCCCTTATTCTGAAGACCATTTAATGAAATGATAAAATCCCTTTAAGAAACTTGGAAATAAATAGGTTACTTGCTGCTTTTGAGATCATACCTCCTTGAATTTAATATATGGAAGTCTGTTTTATTCATAATTTGAGTTCTCAATACTGCAATCCGTTAGACTGCGTAACGACACAGCCCTTTGACAAGGTGAATGATAAAACACAGTTATAATTTTTTTCATATAGTTCTGGGAGGAATACCAGAGGAATATCATTCTGCAAAACCACTAATACTGATTGTATGTCCATATATAATCGTGTGCTTTACTTCAATAATAAATAAAAAGAGCACATATATTATTAACATAATAGGGTATCTTTGTCATGTGAATTTATTTCACCAAAGGACTGGCACCACATTTAACTAAAATGTTGCCGTACTTTACATAGAATGGTGTCAAAAAGATGTGGGGCCACATGTATGAAAACTGTTTAGGTCTCAAACTCACATTTTTGCCCATAGAATACTATGAGCAAAAAAGTGAGTTTTAGACCTAAACAGTGTTCCTACATGTGACCCGAGGTTTTATGCAACTCCTGGGAAATCTGCTTTGGTTTTATGTTAATTTTGTTCAAATCATGACAAAAGCACAAACTACAAAAACATGCTTGCAGATACCCGTATCCAAGAAGAGAAAATATACTGGAGCTGGAGTTCCAGGAGCATCAATGATAATCTGGCCGTGGTGGCATCAAAAGAAGGTACTGTCCAATCTAAGGTCTGTCTTGTTTATTCAAAGCCTCCAAAAAAATCATTTGTTTTTCTTCCTCTGTCCCCCTGTCTCTTAGGAATGGTCACCTATCAACCGTAGGTTAGAATACACGCTGTGCTATATTTAATAATCTGGCCATAGTAGCCTTTGCTAAATACATAGCCAACCTCCCTTTCATAGCCTTCTTTCTATAGAGCTGACAGATGTATATTAAAACCCATAGAATCCATTCATTAAATATTTAAAGCAAATTACCTCAAGAATCAGCTGCAATTGAATTCCTTCATTAAAAACTCATTAGTCTTCAAATTATTCAGAGTTGATGATTCTTTCTAAAGGATTATACTAGGTAAAGCCTTTAACATTCTGCCAATGTATAATAAATGTGAGGACACTGGCTCCTTTGTGTCACTGTTACTGCAATAATAGCTGTGACCTATCTCACCTTTGGGTCCATTTCCAAGCCGACAATCTCTCAACGGAGCCAATTATGTAACCAGCGTGACTTATCTTGTCCAGACAGGGACCTTTTCCTTTCAATAAGAAGAAATAAAAAAGGTCTGTTACAATTACACAGTTCAGAAGACCAAATGAGATGGAGTCTATTTACTGTTGACTTAGACGGTGGCAATGATAACATCCCTTATGCACATACATATATAATGTATTACCGCTGATAGTTGGTTGTCAGCTATCGATCTTTAATTTGTATGTATGGAACATTTTTAAATGGAATGCTGGTAATCAGTTGCCAGAAAAGTCCTTGAACTAGGTTAGACATATCCAAAAGAAACACGTTTAGAAATGTTAAGAAAACCTCTTTGGACAATATAGCTTAAATAGCCTTACTCTTAAAGGGGATGTTCCATCTTACACGTTAATGGCATATCTATGGGATATGCCATTAGTGTGTGATAGGTGGTGGCCCAACTTCCAGGACCCTCACCTACCTGGAGAACAAGTCCCCGAATATCTCAGTTGAGAATGGAGGGGTGGTTAGAACTCTCTTCAATGATAGTACCAAGCACTGAAATCAAAGGGAGAGTTCCAACCACCTCTTTATTCTCAAAAGAGATTTTCAGTGGCCTGTTCTTGAGACACACACCTATCACACATTGATGGCAAAACCGTTTTTGATATGTGTCTGTGTAGGAGACAAAAGGTTGGAATCGTACTATGTTGGCTGGTTACTTCGTTGATTCTTTTAAGATATGATTTCTTTGAGATGCCTGTCTGTGGACAGAGGTATGCAATGGGGTGCAATGATATCAGTCACTACCGGACCCAAGAGCCTGAGGGGGCCTGTAGGCCCTTCTGCCACATTGGGAGAAACCAATATTACAAATGGCACAAGATAGGTCGGGAACCTTGTACAGATTTTTTATTGATGCCCAGGAGCTTTATGTAATGCCTTTGCTTATGGACCTACAAGTTCAGAGCACAGTTGCTGTTTTTCATGTGGAGTACTCTGTCTCTCTATATCTCTTCTCTCACTTCTGTAGTCTGTGTGCCTTTATCTGAGCTCCCTCTATCTCAAACATTGATATGGCAGTATATGATATGGGATCCTAAAAATAGCATATTTCAGATATCTTATAAGTCATATAAAGCATCGTAAAAAAACACCACTGACCACAGATGCCTTTACAGCATTCACAATTAAAAAATATAGACTAGAAACATAGAGTAGCAGGTGCATCAACCTGGTGCACATACAGTAGGTCTGCATAGGAGCTCTATATCCAGAATAGTAGAATAAGACAATTTTTAAAGTTGTATTTCAGATTTATTAGAGCAAGAAAGTAAAAAAATCATAATAAGATTTTCAGTATTCTTCACCTTTTCACTTTTTTCACTAAAAAAATTTAATTAACCTAGAAAGCTGCTATTCAATGGGAAGTTTCCAGTTGTTTACAAATAAGGAAAAATAGATTTGAAAAAATAGCCATCTAGACAAGGTCTTCATATTTGCTAGTAGATTCCTAGGGGGATATTTACTTGGACTGGGATTTCATATGTCAGTCTAACATTGTAGTCCACTGAAATAAGATGTGACTAGTTTACTAAGAGGTGCATGACTCAATAAATGTATTGTATCTGTGACTGTTGGTGACATCATAAATGATACTGAAATTTCTGCCATGTTTTGGTGTTAATAATAGTAAATCTGTCGGGCCGTCGGAGGACATACCCCCTTTTGCTAAGACCCATCCTCGTTTTTCTAAAAGTGTTGAGAGCAGCAAACAAACAAAGATTATAATATATTCTTGTTCAAATGAAGTTTCCCACAATTGTGCAACCTTTGTATGCCAGAAAACTGGTCTACGTTGTTTAATAAAATATTCCCCCCAACACCAGTTTGTATTAGCTGCATTCATGTAATACACGTAAATTAATGTTTCATTATTACTTTTTTTACATAACCTATTTACTTTTGCAGTTTTATAACTTGTTGAGGTTTAATAAGGGTTATCTTGTTAAAGCCATCACATGGCTAAAGCTCATCAGAGGGGAACTGCTTGGTTTGTCTTGGAGGCTTTTGGTATGGGCAGTGTGAACATGTTTCACTCCGCAGGAAGGCCTGGGACAAGGTATTTTGGTGTGCTAGGCAAATAAGGAAAATGGCCCTCTGCCTACTGTGACAGAACGACCGCTGGTAGTCACATGTTTCTGCCACTAGAGGTTGTGCAGGCGGAGACCTGCAAACAACACGCCACCAAGGGTATCTGGCCTTGGTGGGATAGAAGCCAACCACATGAGTTGTCAGCCACACTAAATGTTTGGCAACTGTGTATAATTAGTTTGGCTTTTCAGCCGTTTCTGGGTCGGCTATTATCGGGAGTGGACAATGTGTTGGGTGGGCGTCTACTCCCCGTGTTCTAGGCCACGTTTTGGACACATCCCTGGAGGCCTATAAAAGCCTGGGACTTCAGGTGTTCAGAGAATGTGGTCTGCTACCTGCAGTGTGGAGCAGCAGAGGAGCTGATGATAGGTTCTGTTCCCCAGAGGCTTGAGGGAAGCCTATAAATACAGTAATGATACTGTGGTTGTAGACCATGTTAGTGACTGTATAACCTCCTATGCACACTGTTCTATGGTGGTGATAAGGGTGTACTGCCCCGCTTGCAGACTTGTCTACATAGTGCTTTATCGTTGGCCTGTGAATATAGGATACAATATATTTGTCCTCACGGGTATACAAACTGACAAGTGGGTTAGGGAGAGAATAGTCATTTTGACAGGGTGTGTCTCCAAAGGTGGGGCCGTCCTTTTCGGGACGATTACCCGACCTACCCACAGAACAGTGTAGGGTCATTTTAGGGAAAGATATTTTTCCATTTATCTATCAAATTTTGTGTCATTTTGTTGGCAGTGGCTTATGTTATATATATAATGTGTGATTTTGTTAGGTTTTTATCGAGAATTAATAAAAGTTAGATTTTAGATTTAGAGTTTGGTGTTTAATTTCAGTGATTTTGTTTCAATCTCCAACTCTGGTGAGGATTTGTCATTTTTCTGTGAAGTTATGTTAGTGAGGGACTCATTTAATGTTTAGTTAGTGGCCAGATGGCCTAGGGTTGATTTGTGTTATTGCTGAATGCTGTTAATCTGTCCATCCATCCATCCATCTGTCCATCCGTCCGTCCATCCATCCATCCATCCATCTATCTATCCATACATCCGTCCATCCATCCATGTGTCCATCTATCCATTCATCCATCGTTCTGTCCATCCATCCATCCATCCATCATCCATCCGTCCGTCCATCCATCCATCATCCATCCATCCATCCATCCGTCCATCCATCCGCCGTCCATCCATCCATTCGTCCATTCGTCCATCCATTCGTCCATCCATTCATCCATCCGTCCGTCCATCCGTCCATCCGTCCGTCCTTCCATCCGTCCATCCGTCCATCCGTCCATCCATCCGTCCATCCTTCCATCTGTCCATCCGTCCGTCTGTCCATCCATCTGTCCGTCCATCCATTCATCCGTCCATCTGTCCATCCATCCATCTGTCCGTCTGTCCGTCCATCATTCTGTCCATCCATCTGTCCATCCGTCCATCCATCGGTCCATCCATCCAGGGAGGGAGGTTAGCAGCACATCACTCCAGGCAGCAAACTCTCCTTTGGAGGATGTCTGCAGAGCTCTGCTATCCACTGCCTCTGCTCTCACACAATGACACTGTCTCGGGATGATGTCATCCCCCTTCAGTTAAGAAACGGCCAGCTGGGAGGGGAAGAAACGCCCCTGAATTTCAGGAAGTGAGAGAATCAAGCTTCAAGAGAACAGCCCAACTGAAGAAGCGATACATCCCCTTTAACAATGGGGCATAAAAGGTCATCATGTTGTTTTTTGCTCTGAACTCCCTCTAATATACAAACATTCCTGACAGGGAATAGCTGTTGAGGTTAGAGTGAGCCCAAACAGTGGTTTGGAGCATTAACCATGTCTAAGGGCATGTTCACACGGTGTTTTTGGACGAGGTTTTGGAGGAGGTTTTTGGAGCGTTTCCTCGGCCAAAACCTCATCCAAACCACATCAAAACCTCGCCTAAAACACGCTTGTTCAGACGAGGTTTTTGGGCACGAGGTTTTGGTTTTTGACGCCAAAACCACGATAAAAACCGCGCCGAAAACCGCGCCTACAACGCGCTTCAAGAATTGACATGACGCTTCTTTTTCATTGCTTACAAAGAAGCGTGTAAAAACCTCGTCATGTGTGAACTTCAACGAGGTTTTACATAGGAATCAATTAAATGAACTGGGGGCGTTTTGGAAGAATTTTTGACGAGGTTTTGGGTGAGGAAACGATCCAAAAACATCGTCCAAAATCTCGTCCAAAAATGGCGTATGAACATGCCCTAAGACTTTCTTTGTTGCCCATGGTAACCAATTAGAGCTCCCCATTCATATTATTAGAGCACTATATGAAATGAACGAGGAGTTCTGATTGCGTGCCATGGAAACAAAGAAAGTCTTAGACGAAGACAGTTTTCATACATGTGGCTTTTGTCTTTACAGTCACTGTTTCTGGTGAAGCTAGGCTCATACACTTGAAAAAGGGATTTGGTGTGTAATTGTAGGTTGCTAACAAAAAGGTGACTGATTGACCTAAAAATTAGCTTGACATTACTGACGTAATAAATGCAATTAACTGTATACGTGGGCAATCTACATAATGTTTGAAATAAAATGTGTTTTTTTCATTTGAAATATTACACTGTTAACCTCTTTAGAAAAATCATAGATGTGCAGTTAGCTCCTGCATTATTCATCACATCAAGCTGAAGAGGCTTGCTTGTCTTACATGTCTGTGTTTTTTAAACCTAGACAAGGCTGTGGGCATGAATTTCAGATGTTTTCACTGGGAATATCTTCCTCATCATTTACCAGCATCTAAGCTTGCCACCAGCTTAACCTTGCTAGACTTCTGAATGCTAGCTATAGCAGAGACTTATCAAAGACAATGTACACAGATATGGTATAGACTAAAATCACAAAATATCTGAGGTATTTAGGAGCAATTTAACTTGCATATCATATGCATCCAAAAAAATGTAGTTAATAATCTTACTTTCCAATCTCCCATTGTATGTAGTGGAGTCCCCAAAAAACAGGCAAATATCCAAGGTGCTGCTTATTTTTTCAGTCATTCTCACTTTTCTCAATTCCCACGTTGCTCTTTATTCCCATACACCACTGCAGACAGCATAACACTCATCACAGCCATTCTTTAGGGTCTGTATAAATGAGGATATGATCTGTAGTCTCTATAAATGGGGTTCTGGTCATGGGTCTGTATATAGGTGGGGTCTGGTCATGGGTCTGTATATAGGTGGGGTCTGGTCATGGGTCTGTATAAATGGGTGTCTGATCTGGGATCTGTATAAGTAACGGTCTGGTCTGGGGTCTGTATAAGTAGGGGTCTGGTCTGGATCTGTATACATCAGAGTCTAATCTGGGATCTGAATACGTAGTGATCTGGTCTGGAGTCTGTGTAAGTAAAGGTCTGGTAGCGGGTCTGTGTAGATGGAGGTCTTATCTAGGGTCTGTACAAGGAGGGAGTTGGTCTGGGGTCTTTATAAATGAGTCTAATATGGGGTCTATATAAATGGGGGTCTGGCCAGGACCCTGTATAGGTAGGCAGTTGGTCTGGGGTTTGTATAAGTAGGGATCTGAATTCGGATCTGTATATATAGGAGTCTGATATGGGGTCTGTATAAGTAGGGGTCTCATAGCAGGACTGTATTAATAAGAATTTGATCTGGGGACTGTATAATTAGGGGTCTGATCTGAGCCCTGTATAAGTTGCGGTCTGGCCTGGGCCCTGAATAAGTAGGGGTCTGCATAAATGGGAGTCTGTCTGATATGGGTTCTGTATTAAGTAGAGATCTGATCTGGGATCTGCATCATTAGGGATTTGGTCTGGGGTCTGTATAAATGGAGGTCTGATCTGGTGTCTGTATAAGTTTATGAACTGATATAATTGTGCTCTGTGGAAAATTATGACATCTTTGTAACATGGAAGTCAATGCAAAACCAATAACTAAAATTTCATTTTTGCCTCAATATGGGCCACATGTATGAAAACGGTCTAAAACTCTTTGTTGCCCATAGCAACCAATCAGGGCGCCCCTCTCATTTTTTCAGAACACTATATGAAATGAAAGGGCGCTCTGATTGCTTGCTATGGGCAAAAAGTGAGTTTTAGACCTAGAAAGTTTTCATACATGTGGCCCGAAGAGTCTATCTACCTAGATGGCAAAATATTACACAGGAGTGTGTAAAATTTAAAAATAGATTTTCTCCTTTCAGATTTATTTAGAGGTTTATGACACTATCAACATCAACACAAAGAGCTTCTATAATAACCATGATAACCTCTATTAAAAATACTGCCCAACGTTTGGGCAGGGCAATATCTAGCCTGGGGTCTTAATGAGTTTAGGGGGTTTAGTCTGGGTCTGTATTTTTTTTTAGGGAGCTTGGTTTGGGTATTTGTTTAGCAGCCTGGGGTCTACATTTAGAGGGTCTTTCTGGTGTCTGATATTTTGGAAGTTGGGTTCAAGGTCTGTATTCATTTATTGGGGCCGTTGTTTAAGATCTGGTCTACTCTATTTTAGTTTGGGAAATCTGTATTTATTTAAGGGTTCTAATGGTCTATATTTACTTCAGGTTTTGATCTGATGTCTGCGTGTACGTTGTGGATCTGGTCTTTGGTCTGTAACTGTTTATAGGGTTTGGTTTGAGGCCTTTATCTATTTAAGTGAACGAAGGGCTACATTTTGAAAGACTGGTTTGAGGTTTTTATTTAGGGGTTGTGTTTATGTTTGCATTGCTTTTTGCTGCCACACCAGCGTGCACCTATATTCATTTTTCTAAAAAAAACATTTTGGATGTGCCGACCAAATTTTGTTTTTAGAATATTTAGGGGATGTGGTCTGGGTCTGTAACTATCCTTAATTCTTATCCTTCATTTTATCTTTTGTGATTGTTTTTACCAGTTTATGCCACCATCAACATCAACCATCATCATGATGTAGGTACATGCTGGCGTGGAAGAAAAGCAATGCAAACACAACACAATATCAGCAGCTCTACAAATGCCAAGACACTGTCAATATAGGATTTCTTTAAATGCATTTCCACTATTTTTGGATACATGAAAACTTGTAGGTTCTTATTGCACATTTTTGATCAAAACTGCCAAAGCCCATCCACTCAGTACAGATGGGAACCTACTCGAACATTTTATCTCTGGTCTGTTCAGACCTCCATATTTTCAGGGAGAGAAACACCCAGCTACATTCTGCTCTGACTAAAAGCAGTCTGTGTAGATGGGCAAAGTGCATGACCAAAATGGAGGCTAGCTATTCCCGCATGCATACAATCGAAAAATAAAAATTCAGCTCACCCAAAGCAACTTTAAAGAAAATTATGTAGGTGCACGTTGGCTGGCGTTTGTAGAGTTCTGTTGATGCAGTGTTAAGGGAGTATGGAACGGGCTCATGCGCTGAGCCCACTTCACACGCAGCAGGTGCTGGCTGTTAGATACAGCTGACACCCGCCGCTAACAGCAGAGATCAGAGTTGGCTCTGATCTCTGCTATTTGACTCCTTAGACGCAGCGTCGATCATTCGGGACCCCCGCGGCGAGATCTCAGGGTCTCAATAGGTTTACATGGCGACTGAAAGCCTTGTGAAGTAGTAAGTAGTAAAACTGTCATCTTTGCACACCCTATTGCATAGGCTGTGTTAATAATAACCCCCTCTAGTGCTCAAGCACCATAGGAGGCTCAATGTTAAAGTAAAAAGAAAAAAAAGAAAAAATTAAAAGTTCAAATGATCCCGCTTTTGTAATTTTACAAATAATAAAAATAAAATAAAAGTTACACATAATTGGTATTGTCACATCTGTGAAAGTCAGATCTAGTAAAATATAACATAATTTATCCCATATGCTGAATACTGTAGAAGAAGAATATTTCTAAATGCCAAAATTGAATTTTTTTGGGTCATTTCATGTCCCCTAAAAATTGCAATAAAAATGATCAAAAAGTCACATTTATCCCAAAATGGTCCAGTCCATGGGAAGAAGTACAAAAAGTTATTGTTCGTGGAAAATGGCGGTGTGGTGAAAATGAAAAAATTTGTAGATGTTTGGATTTTTTTTTTACAGCACTATAACATAAGAATTTTATTGCAGTTTCTCAGTATATTCTATGGTACGATGAATGACACCATCAGAAAGTACATCTTATCTTATCTTAAAATTAAAGCCATAATATGTCTATGTAGGTGGAAAAATAAAAAAGTTATAGCTCTTAGGCCTCGTTCACAAGGCTTATTCTGGGACTGATTTCAGCCGTACTGCGCACCGTATTTACACTCCAATACAGCTGAAATCAGTCCCAGGCATTACGGTAATCCACAGTTCTCATAGAGAACTATGGATTCTGTCTCCTCTCCCTGCTCGGCGAATCCGCCGGGCGGGGAGAAAGTGACATGCACATTATTTACGGCGTGTACGCGCCGTGAATAATGAGTGTCTATGGGGCAGGTGAGCTGCCGGCCCCCTGCCCGCTCCCGCTGCACGGCTGCCGGCGTAATTGCGGGGCGAAATCCGTCCCCGCAATTACGTCGGCAATAAGCCGGGTGAACATTGCCTTAGAAGGCGAGGAAGGAAACAAATGAAGAGCCATATTATTTTGACCTTGGAGGGTTAAGAGGCTAAAATTGTTTTGGATGTGCTGATCAATTCTTTATTCTTGGATTGTTTGTAAAGGGGAGTGGCTAGCTTCCATTTTGTTCATACACTCCGCCCATCCACACAGGCTGTTTTTAGTCAGGGCAGAATATAGTTCGGACCTTCTCTCCCTAAAAATATAGAGGTCTGAACAGGCACCAAATGAGGTCAAATGAAAGCATGGATTACCATCTCTACTGAGGTCACCTTGTCGCAGTGGATAGGCTCTCGCAGTCTTAATAAACAATGTGCGATAAGAACAAGTTTTCATGTATCCAAAAGTAGAAGAAATCATTTAAAAAAATGTTATATTCACTTTAATGGCTTGCTGCTGTTTGTAGAGTGCTGCTGATATTGTGTTGTCACTACAGTACAGTGCGGTACTACATGTTCTGTACTGCTCTTACATGTGCCAGGATGAATGGCTCCATGGAGCACCAAGTGAGAGAATCTACATCTGTTTTTTTCTGGTATATTGTATCAAAATAAATTCACAAATATCCTTTTGTCTTTAAATAGAAAGTGATTTCCAGCTTCCAGCAGCTCTTTCTGATGGTATAAGTAAGGACTTGCTTTATCTGGAATAGTAATCTGCTTCATTTTCTTTAATCCTTATTTTGCATCATGTTGGATGACATTTTGGGGCTCCAGCACCAATTTTCACTTTTCCACAGAGTTTTGATCCAGTGTACAAGATATAATGGTTTCTTCAATCAGAGCTCCCCTTTCATTTCATATAGTGCCCTGATAAAATGAAAAAGGGGGGTTCTGATTGGTTGCATTGGGCAGCAAAGATAGTCTTACACCTTGACAATTTTCATTCATTTCCCTCTTAGTCTTTTATTCATGAACTTCATTACTATAATATTGCCCAACACTAAAAAAAATGGTGGGATCTGCTGCCAATCTATTGTGTATGGTGGCAGCCCAACAATCAAACTTTAAAGGAAAAATGGTATGTTTGTTGAGTTTTTGGTTTCCCAAATGAAAGTCTTAGGCTAGGTCTACACAGTACAACAATCCCGATGGTACCCTGTGATGCATAGACGGCATAAAAAAAAAAGATCCATGTTGTAGTCTACACAGCACAGATTTTTTACCGTCATGTTTAAAATCCAGCAGATTATACAACATGTTGTATGTTCCGCAGGATTATGTCCGGATTTTCCATCAGCCCTGTTACATTGAATGTAAGGGGTCGACGGCAAATCCGAAAACTGACCACGGTTTTTGCACAAATCTGATGCAGCCCTGAAAATGTCAAAATGCCGTAAGATTTTGGACAGTATTTTGACATTTGCTGCATAGACCTATCCTTAGATTTATGCTTCTGTTCCTATTGAGATTACTATGTAGAAATGTTGATCTATGCATTCATGTTTATAGGGAAATAGGAAGAGCTAGCGCTTGGTTGATCGATATCTCATGGTCTATGGCTGGCTTAAGGTGGTTAACATATTAGCCCTCTAGTGCTAATTATATACAAGTGAGTGGTTCTAAATGATTTTACATGTCTGATAATCTCCAAAAATGGAAATAGTGCATGCACCTGTGGCTAAATCTATTATTCGTGTATGTTGCAAGGAAATATAAAGCCTTCAGTAAAATTATAGAACCAATTGCCTACTTCTGTGCCTCATTCCAGTTTTGTGATTGTGAAACATGTGAAGCAAATACAATACTTTAAAGTTGATGTATAACTTATGCAATGTGTAATGTGATCAATAACGTTGTCTATGCTCCTATGAGGATGTGCTACCTCCATTTAGATAATCAAGCAATCACAGTAGTAGTTTACAATTTATCATTTATAAGTTCTTGACCTTTGTCCAATAACTAGGAAACCAAATGATTAAAACATTTTTTATGAGTTAGAGAAACGGTGTAGAGTATTTTTTGATAATAAACGTTACATAACATAGTTTATTCCAAAGCCCATACATTACTATCTTATAACATTTGAGAATTCAAAAGAAAATCTGGTTTTCTATAAAACCCTCAGGATTTTCGATGACATTCCCATTTCTATAACACACGTCTCAGTTAAAAGAAACATTTTCCATTGTGTAAAGTGGAATTAGATAGAGCAAGCGAATGCCAACTGATGAATCTGTCCTCATTCGCTAAGTACAAATAGCAGCAGGGGTGCCAGCGTTACTGATAATGGAGGGGCTGCCTGTTATAATTTGAGATGACACGCTTGCTTGTTAATGTATTGTGATGGAGAACTCTTTAGAGACTCCAACAGAGCTGTAGAAAAAGCATCAGCTGCAGAAAAATACATATCAAATTATCCTTACAATAATTGCAGGTTGCCTCATGTTCCGTCATTGCTTTGTATGACTGTATATCTCTATCTTCATGTCCAATATGTGATTCTCACTAATCAATCTCTCTATATATACCTAATTTATTCAGTTTTATCATTGCATGTACCAATATCCATTATCTTATGCTATTTTCTATGATTAAATATTTACCTGCAGAAAAAATAGGAGGACTGGAGCATCCTTACCTGCAAGCGAGCTTGTCCTAAGGTTTCCTGCTGGCTCGGTTCTGCATTCTTCACAGATTCCTATGCTCACAGCGAGGAGACAGCACAGGCAGGTTCTCAGCCATCACATGCTTGTACAAGCCAATCAACACAATGGCTTATACTACTATTAACACCTACACTGCTGGGTTCTTTGACTATTGTAGAACAATGAATTTTAGCGTAGTCTCATTATGATTTGTATATACAAAGATATAGGATAGCTAGATATGAGTTTTATGAAGGGTAAAGCAAAGGGGGTCTTGTGACTGATCTGTTTCCTGTTACCTCTCACTCACAGAGTTAGGGTGCTTTTAAGTATTTCCCTCATTTTTAATCCTCTGATAATTACGGTTTCATTCTTTATAAATCTCCATGGCTGCAATTTGCTGTAAGCTTCTATGCATTTCATTACATGACACATTTTGATGTTTTATGAACATTTATTTGAGTTGATTTCTAATAAATGTTACATTTTATCTTTTTATAATACAGGTCAATGGCAAATTTCCATTATGTCTGTAATTAATATTGTATAAACACCTTGCTGATGGCTGCTAAGTAGAAGCTCCCACTGTAATCTTTTCTTGCAGAAGTAATGTGTCACACATCCCTTTTGTACTACGCTTCTCTTGCTGTGTCATCCACTGATTGATTGACAAATAATTCTCCCTTAAAAGGCAGTTATGACCAGACACAATTCACTGATAAAGAGTAACTATAAAATATCCATAGTAATGTGATTTACTGGATGTCATTGGTTGAAAAGCACTATGTGGTCATGGCTGCTACCCTGTAATTCCTCTTGGCTAATCAATGTGTTTTCAAGCAGTACTTAGAGGGTTGTTTAGTGGGTGCAACAGCAACTGCTAGATCACATTATAAATCACATTACTTGCTTTTTAGTAGTAGACAGTTTAGACAGTAGATGGCATGGAAGTGCAGCAATAAAGAGGAGGAGAAATAAGAATACATGACCCTGAGCAACGCCTATCCTTGGCTAACCTCTGGCCAATACTCCAACCCACCTGCTTTCACCCTAATAAAGACACTGAGATATAGGTTGGATGAATTGGCCACAGCATCCAGTTTATTAACAAGGAATACACATAAAATATAAATAAACATGTCCAAATGAGCAAACGTTCCGTATACACATTCAGAATACCCCACTGCCCCCAAAACATTCCGGCACCTTCTGGACCACGAAGAGAACCATTTTGGGTCTGAGGTCCTTGGGTCTGGCGAGAACTTATCACCTCTTACCTCCGTGTATTACCCCCAGTCGTCACCCCCCGGCTTCAGGGCACCAAAAGCCACCTCAGGCGGCTAACCATTCTTTACCAGCTCCCAAGGACCCTGCCCTGTGGAACCCCCACCTTCGCCAGACCAGTCCATCCAAATTTGGAGCCAAGCAGAACCTGACTCCCCCACTCCTTTACACCAACTCCAAGGACCCCATCCCGTATCTGCCACTGTGACACTCTACAACTGAAACCAAAACAAACCCCAACTGAACTATACCCAACAGCCCTGGCTCCCCCCATCAACCCAAAACAACGGGAGGGAGGGTGAGAGTTCACTGCTGTCGACTGCACGACTGTTCCCGCTCGGCGCTGGGCGCGGCTTAATGCACGGCCGACTCCTCCTCCCTTTACCTCACGCAGGGCTGGCGCTCCAGGTCATGGGGGGCCTTCCCTTAGGGCTGCGCCCGCCATGTCCGGCCCCAGCCTGGAAACAGTGTGCAGTTCAGTTGCCAGAAGGATAGATAGAGAGTAGTCTGCAGTGGACAAGGCAGAACAGTGTAGAGGGTAACAAATGCTGCAGAGTGAGCTGGCATAGTCCCTGGACAGAAAGTGAAACTGGGAAGTACCAACACTGTAACAGTGGTAGTGTCAGAAATCCTGCCCACAGGCCACCAGATTGTGCCATTGTCGTCATTGCCCTCACCAGAGATCAGAAAGAAGAAAGAGATTACCACAACCAGACTGTTAATGTGGTTGTCTCACCCTGCTGTTTCACAGAGCCACAAACAACTTCAGATTCATGCTTCCTTGTCAGGCTGTGAATAATTCTATAGCAGTGATTGACATATCAGCTCTGCTATTCCTAGCTATTCCTGTTACAGCTATAAGAGTGCAGAAGGTTTATAATCTGTAGTGCACAAAGCTACAGAGCTCTAAGGGTTAAAACTTGTCATATAAATAAACAAGCTTCTGCGCTAGAGATAAGAATCAGCAGGGAGTGACTCAGCAGGGCAAGTTAGAGCAATCAGATAAGAGAAAGAGCAAGGAGAGGTGATAAGTAACCAAAAGAAATTTGTGTTCACTAACAGTAGATAAAATCTTCCTTATCTCTTGAACAAAGCAAAATCAAAGCAGCAATGTATTCGGTAATAGTTTTCATTGACCTTTCCCTACATATTCATCATTGTGGTGAGAAAACCCATTTACAATTTCATTAATTTACAGCAAATACTTCATTTTTGTTCTGACAAGAAAACGTAAGGTTCATTAGGTTGTGTTATGCCACCTTACTGCCCACACATTAATCACTGGTGAAAAGAGGTTCTTCAGCAGCTGCAGTACATGTATTACACAGCCACTATGCACTACCTTCTGAAAACTATAAAACCCATAACCAGGGCCTTTCCTAGGTTACATTTCACTCAGGGCGAGGTGAATAAATATCGCCCCCCCCCCCCCCCTCCCCGTAACATATGGCGCCACATTGCATCACCATAAACCAAAGCCAAAATATACAAAAAGCTTTACCATAATCTGCTACATATAAAACTACTAAATAATAGTCATACAGTTACCAAACAACACCGCTCGCTACAGCAACCAGAATCCCAAGACCACTAAGACCACATATCACCAACACCCAGTGACCGAATAATAAAACCACACCATGACCACACATCACCACCACATAGTGACTGAATAATACAAACTGACCGTTACTGAATACAAACCATTATATTTCAACCAATATTACCAGATTACAGTGACCATACAATGATGGATACCCGCTGAACACAGGCTCTGCAGACATATAAATGATTACAGTAAAGTTATATCTAGTGACTCACAGGAGACGTCTCTGAAGAGTTGTTCTCTTTCTCTTCTTCTTCTCCATCTGCCCCAGTCTGCCATGACGACTACTCCCGACTCTTCACTGTAAAATTTACAAAACAAATATCTTAAGACTCCTCAATTTATCAGCACTTCTCTACCAATTCCTATCTCTATACAAACTCCCCATCTATAGCACCCCCACATGGTAGCCATGTAATATTCCCCTGTAGCACATAGTAGCCCCCTGTAGCCAGGTATAGCCCCCTGTAGCCAGTTCGTGCCTCCTGTAGCCAATGATGCCCCTTTAGCCAATGATGCCTCCGTAGCCAGGTGATGCCCCCCTGTAGCCAAGTGATGCCCCTGTGGCCAGTAGATGCCCCCTTGTAGCCAGTGATGCCCCCTTGTAGCCAGTAGATGTCCCTCTGTAGCCAGTGATGCCCCCCTGTAACCAGTAATGCCCTCCTTGTAGCCAATGATGCCCCCTGTAGCCAATGATGCCCCCTGTAGCCAATGATGCCCCATGTAGCCAGTGATGCCCCCTTGTAGCCAGTGATGCCCCCCCTGTAGCCAGTGATGCCCCCTTTGTAGCCAGTGATGCCCCCTGTAGCCAGTGATGCCCCTCTTGTTGCCAGTGATGCCCCCCGTAGCCAGTGATGCCCCCCTTGTAGCCAGTGATGCCCCCTTTAGTCACTGATGCCCCCCTTGTAGCCAGTGATGCCCCTGTAGCCTGTGATGACCCCTTGTAGCCTGTGATGCACCCCTGGAGCCAGTGATGCCCCTTGTAGCCAGTGATGCCCCCCCTTGTAGCCAGTGATGCCCCTGTAACCAGTGATGCCCCTTGTAGCCAGTGATGCCCCCCTGTAGCCATGATGCCCCCTTGTAGCCAGTGATGCCCCCTGTAAGTAATTATAAAATAACAAAAAAAGTACTCACCTCAGTCTGCGCATCCTGGTCCGGAGCTGCTGAGCGGTGGGAGCTGCTGAGCTGTGTAAGCAGCGTGACGTCATCATGCTGCTTACACTGTCACGCAGCTCCCAGGGATCTCCTCGGCGGCAGAGCTGCCTCTGCCGCCGAGCGGATCCAGCGTCGCAGCGGGCGTGGTGAAAGCCGTTCGCCCCCTTTGACGCTGATACAGGGGAGGAGTCAGGATGGGAACGATCCATCCCGCCTCCTCTCTGTACTCTGCGTGACTGTTATAAAACAGCCGCGCAGAGTCAGGGGCGATCCTCCGGGCGGGTGAGGCAGGCGGCGCTCCCCTCGGATGAGTGGAGCTTTGGCGCCACGGGCGATCGCCCGCCTGGCCCGCCCCTAGGAACGGCCCTGACTATAACTGCTATAGATTTGGGAGTTTCATATCAAACAATGTTTCAAAAAAAGAGGTTCTGTAGCAGCTTATGTGTATTATAAGGAAAAATGTGACCTATGTTATACATAATACAAAATATTAGATTTTTTACATCCTAGTGTTTTAACATGGTCTCACAACTTATAAGTGGCAAAAATTCTTATAATTTACAGCAGGGACTATATTAGCTCAAATGCAACTCAGTTGCCATATGTTTTCACATGTAAACAGCAACTTGCTTTACCTTTTTCTCAGGGTCTTTCCTATGAAGTTGGCTCAATAGACTTCCACACCTGGATCTCTATAGACATTTCTCAGAGATGGTTCTGAGGATGCGCACTTGGGGACCAAACAAAACTGTTACCAATTATATAAAAATGGAGAACATTAACTGATACATTTTGTTCAACTCACTAGGCATGTTAATCACATCCTTTATCATCATGACACCTACATACATATACTCATGTGGACAAAATTGTTGGTATTCATAGCTAGAGAAATAAAAAACCCACAAAGCATTTGCCTCTTACCCTTGAGGATGCTATGTATAGCTGTGAGACATGTCAGGGCGGCTCTGTTGATTTGGTCTAGCAGATGGTAAGGGGAAGGAAAATTAAAATGGACATTTATTTCAGTTAGTTCATTCCAACTGTATACCTTCCCTCTGTGCTTTTAGCAACTATAAGTTCTTAATAAAAGTTATATTTTAGACATCATGGAAATGTACCATAAATGTTTCTAAGAAATTTTGGTAGCTTTGCCAATACCAGCCAACTATGTATAGAATAAAAACAGATGTTGGGATGCAACAAAGTAGCCCTAAAAACATAGCCAAGCCTCCTCCATATTTCACAGTAGGTACAATGTTTTTTTATTTGTATGCTTCATTTTTGCATCTGTGAACAAAGAGCTGATGTGACTTGCCAAAAAGCTTCAGTTTTGTCTCATCTGTCCAATGGACATTCTCCCAGATTCTTTGTATATCATCAATATGCATTTTGGCAAATTTCAGTCTCACTTTTTATGATTTGCTTTCAACAGTGGTTTCTTCCTCACTCATCATTCCTTAAAGAGAACCTGTCACATAGTTTATGCCTCCCTTGCTGAGGGCAGAACAAGCAAGTGACAGACATGCTGTTTCCAGTGCTGTATCCCTTGTTCTGTAAGATGCTGTAGTTTTAAAGTATTTAATGCTCAAATCTTCAGTTTTCAGGCAGAAAATAGTCATGAAAAGAGTCAGCTTTTCATACCCGCCCACCTGAGGCTAGCCCCGCCCACCTCGACTGATTAACCTATTACTTTGAATAGGTAGAAACATGTGAATCTGCCAGGTGGGTCGGGCTAGCCTTTGGTGCGTGGGGCTAACACCTGCTCATGAATAAGATTTGAGCATTAAATGCTCTAAAACGACAGCATCTTACAGAATAAGGGACACAGCGCTGGAAACAGCATGTCTGACACTAGCTTGTGTTGTCCTCAGCCAGGGTGGCATAAACTATGTGACAGGTTCCCTTTAAGTCCACTTTGGCAAAGACAGCAACAGAAGCTGCATTCTGACACTGATGTAACTTTAATCTTGGAATTTGCCTCTAATCTATTTGGAAGTTGTACTTGGCTCTTTAATTACCATTCATACCATCAGTTTCTTCAATTTTCCTCTTGTAGCTATGTCCATAGAGGTTAGTTACAGTTCCATAGACCTTAAACTTCTAAATAATATGTGCAACTGCAGTTACAGGAACATCAAGCTGTTTAGAGATTGTCTTATACTTGACTTTTAACATGTTTGTCTATAGTTTTCTTTCTAATCTGCTGACACAACTCTCTCGTTAACTTCTTTTGCACCATGTTCAGTGTGGTACACATCTTGATATCAGACAGCACAGTGACTACTTTTCATCCTTTCAATAGGCATATCGACTGATTACAAGTTAGAAGACACCTGTGAAGCTAATTAAAGATACACCTTAGTTAGCCATGTCCCATTGGTCACATTTTTTAATCTATTCTCATGCCATGGTTTAGGTTAAGTGCAGTATACACTATGATACTAAAGAGCACAGTGACTAGTTTTCATCTTTCTTATTTATTCTAGGTGTATCATTTTTGTCCAGGACAGTTTTGATAGTTTTTTTTTTTTTAATTTTCGGTTGAACCATAATATAAAATCAATGTTTGATTTTTATTAGATGATTTTCAGTAAATTTAAACTTATCATTACTTATAACAGTTTCAGACTATTTAAGTGACCATTGTGGAGTTTTCTATTTTTAGCTAAAGCGTACCAACAATTTTGTCCATGTGTGTACATATATTTTGCTCCAAAAAATAACGGTGTATAATCAAAATGAAAATTATTGTTTTTATGGTGTAAAATTATTTTAATTCTGTGAACTTTATTTTGTTGGCATATACTGTATTTGTAATACTACCTTATATACAGGTTATATAATATACCCATTCTTACTAGTTATTTTCACATTCAGATTTAGACATGTCATTGAGACATATAAGAAGATGTTATTAGTGGACTGAACAACAGAGTGGTTATTTAGTTCTGTGAGACTTTTTAGACCTTATTGGCTTCACCAAAGACATCAAATGATGTGAAAATGATGTTAGTTTTACACAAAGACAAGGGTAGACAATCAGCGTAATGAATTGAAATTGAAGAAGCATAGAGCTTACTGTGGAGCCCCAAGCATAGGTTTTATGAGGTAGTGGGAGTCATGACTCCAAACAATATAAAAAGATGCACAAACCTTATAGATATAACATAAGCCTGCAGTAATAATTCTCACATGCCCTGTCTCTTGCAAATATAAAATATGTCTTACCACAGAAGACTAAGTTATCCCTTTAAAAGAAATCTGTCATCATAAAATTACCATTAATTTTGCCGACATTATATTGTAGAGCTCTGCACATTATACCGGCAAACTTGAGAAGAAGTGAGTCACCTCAGACGTCATATCAGACTCCTCTACTGCAACTATTATAGGGATTTTATGAATCTGGTGTCATTCATTTTTAAACATAGTCATTATAGTCATGTAGCATGACATCAGTAAAACTTAACTACACATTGAATAGTGTTCTGGTTTTACGTCTGAACCAAAATAAGCAGCTTACTACTTATTAAAATAAAGCTTATAATCAGAAGTCTTTATTTCTAAATATAATAACAAAGTATTCTGAAAAATCCACTGAAATGTCAAGTTACATGCAGTATGATGAGAAGAGAAAAATGACAGAGAAATGTAGCCTTTCACTAAAATTCCAAGGACACCCTCCTATTCATACATTTTAGGTGTTACTTTCTGCATTAACTGGATGCACCTTGGGAACACTAAAACCCAACTTATAAAAGGATCATGGTCATTACTGGAAAAATTCATGATGAGCTAGAAGAAAAAATGTGATAGGTTTTTAGTCTTTTTTCATTTAAAAAAGACCAAACACCTCAAACAAAATAGAAAAGAAATATTCCCAAACAAGTACAAGAGATTGGATCTCCCAAATGTAAAGCAAGGGCGGTCTAAAAGTTTCACAAACATGCACACAGGCCCTTATCCAAACTCTGTTGTGAATTATCAATTTTCTCCCATTCAGGTATGATGGTTACTCCATTTTAGAGTGAGAGTCCATTTAGTGAAGTTTGTTCATCTGTCCGAGGCTGAAATCTTCTAGGGCTAAAGATCCATATAGTGGATTCATGTATCTTTGGTTTGAATTTCAGTTACGTTCCTTGTCATCATATCCATTGTCCTAAGGTCTCCTGAACTCTTTTGTGCCATTTATGTGCTATAACTAAAGTACAGTCTATGTACATTTTTAAGTAGTTTTTTTCTCGTTTTGCATACTTACACAGGGCTGTTTCTTGTGGAGGGCAGGTCTGGCGATTGCCTGAGGCATCGGGTGCATTGGATGTTGGGGGGCACACTCACTGGTAAGTGCATTTCCCTCTGTCCCTTAGTGCTGCACCTATGTATCTAGACTTCTATGGCAGTCTAGCAGTAAGACTTTCTGTTTTGCCCATAGTAACCAAACAGAGCTTCCTCTTCATTTCATATAGTTCTCTGAAAAAAATGAAAGGGGAACTCTGTTTGGTTACTATGGGCAACAAAGAAAGTCTTACACCTAGACAATTTCCATGCATGAGGCTCCTACTGAGAGCTGTCATGTTTTAGAGGACCTAATTAAAAAATAGTAGGCAATCAGGTATACAGAAAAGTCTCTTGGAAGGTATCTGGATCCTTGGGATCGCAATTGGCAGTTTCCTGGCAAATCACAGTGAGGGACGTTAGGTGCAAGGACAGGACACTGGGATGGTGGACGTAACACTACAGACAGGGGCACCTAGGACTGAGGAACAGAAGGCACACACACGGTAGTCGCAAGAACACTGAAGCAGGGCGAGCAGGCAGCAATCACCAGGAGCCATGAATTCTAAATGAGCACGTGGCAGTAACCGGGATCCATCAATTCTGTACCAACAGGCGGCAGTCACTGGGATCCATCGATTCTTGACCAGCAGGAAGACAACACCGGGAGCCATGGATTCCGTACCAGCAAGTGGCAGACAATGAGATTCGTGGATTTCGGACCACTAGGCAGCAAACACCAGTAGCTGTGGATTCTAGACCAGCAGGCAGCAGAAAGTAGAAGCTATGGACTCTGGACCATCATTTGACAGTCACTATGAGCTGTGGATTCCAGACCAGCAGGCAGCAGACACTGGAAAAAGGGGGTTTTTTTAAAAAGGGGGAAAGGGGGGGGAAAAAAAACCCCCCTTTTTTGGGGGGGGGGGGTTTTTTTTTTTTAAAAAAGGGGGTTTTTTTCCCTTTTGGTTTTTTTTTTTTTGGGGGGGAAAATTTTGGGGGGGAAAAATTTTTTTTCCTTTAAAAAAAAAAAAAAATTTTTTTTTTCCCCCCCCCAAAAAAAAAAAAATTTTTAAAGGGGGGGTTTTTTTGGGGTTTTTTTTTTAAAAAAAAAGGGGGGGAAAAAAAACCCTGGGGGGGGGGGGCCCAAAATTTTTGGGGGCCCCTTTTTTGGGGAAAACCTTTTTTTAAAAGGGGGGGGGAAATTAAAAAAAAAAAAATTTTAAAGGGAATTAAAAAAAAGGGGGGGGGGGGTTTTAAACCCGGGGGAAACCAAAAAAAAAAACCCCAAATTTTTTTTTAAAAAAAAAAAAAAAAAAAAAGGGGGGAACCCCCCGGGGGTTGGGGAAAAACCCTTTTGGGTTTGGGGGGGGGTTTTGGGAAAAAAATTTAAGGCCCCCCCCTTTTTTTCCCAAAAAAAAAACCCCCCGGGCCAAAAAAGGGGGGGGAAAAAAAGCAGGGGGGGAAAAAAAACCGGGGGGGAAAAAAGGGGATTTTTTAAATTTCCCTTTTAAACCCCCCCTTTTTTTAAATTTTAATTTTTTTTTTTTTAAAAAAGGGGGGGGGGTTGTTTTTTTTTTAAAAAAAAATTTTTATTTTTTCCTTTTTCCCCTTTTTTTAAAAAAAAAAAATTTTTTTTTTAAAAAAAAAGGGGAGGGGGGAAAAAAGAAAAATTTTTTTTGGGGGGAAAAAAATTTTTGGGGGGGGGCCCCCCCCCTTTTGGGGTTTTTTGGGGAAACCCCGGGGGGGGGGAAAAAATTTTTTCCCTTTTTGGGGGGGGAAAAAAAGGCCCCCCGGGGGGGGGGGGGGGTAATAAAGGGGTTTTAAAAAAATTTTTTGGGGAAAACCGGGGGGGGCGGGGGGGCCCCCCCGGGGGGGGGGGGGGGGGGGGGGAAAGGGGGGAAAAAATTTTGGGGCCCCCCCGGGGCCCCCCCCGGGGGGCCCCCCCGGGGGGGGGGCCCAAAAGGGGGGGGTTTTTGGGGGCCAAATTGGGGGGGGGAAAAGGGGGGGGGGAAAAAAACCCTTTTTTTTAAAAAACCTTTAATTTTCCCCGGGGGAAAAAAAAAAAAGGGGGAAATTTTGGGTTTTCCGGGGGGGGGTTTTTTTTCCAAAAAAAAAAAAAAAGGGGGTTTTTTTAAAAAAGGGGGGGGGGAAAAAATTTTTAAAAAAAAAAGGGGGGAAAATTTTTTTTTTTTTTGGGGTTTTTTTTTTAAAAAAAAATTCCCCCAAAAAAAAAAGGGGGGGGCCGGGAAAAAAACCCAAAATTTGGGGGGTTTAAAAAAGGGGGGCCCCCCCGGGGGCCCCCCCAAAAAAACCAAAAAAAAAAACCCCCCGGGGGGGGGGGTTTTAAAAAAATTTTTTTGGGGGGGGGGGGGGAAAAAAAGGGGTTGGGGGAAAAAACCCCCCCCCAAAAAAAAATTTTTTTTTTGGGGGGTTTTTAAATTAAAAAGGGAAAAAAAACCCCCCCTTTTTTTTTTAGGGGGGAGGGGAAAAAAAAAAAAATTTTAAAATTAAAAAAAAGGGGGAAAAAAAAAAGGGGGGGGGGAAATTAAAAAGGGAAAGAAAACCCCGGGGGCCCCAAAAAAGAAAAAATTGGGGGGGAATTTTTGGGGGCCGGGGGAAAAAAAAAAAAAAAACCCGGGAAAAAGGGGGAAAGGGCCCTTTTCCCCCAAACTCAAAAAAGAAAAAAAAAAAGGGGGGAAAAAGGGGGGGGAAAAAAAAACCCCCCAAAAAAAATTTGGGGGGAAAAAAAAATTTTTTGGGGGGGGGCCCAAAAAGGGGGTTTTTTCCCCGGGGGGGAAAAAGGGAACCCAAAAGGGGAAATTGGGGGTTTTTTTAAAATTTTGGGGAAAAAACCGGGGAAAAAAAGGGGAAACCCAAAAAAGGGGGGGGCCCACCGGGGAAAAAAAAAAGAAAAGGGGGGGGGAAAAAGGGGGCCCCAAAAGGGGCCAAAAAAGGAAAAAAAAAAAACCCCAAAAAAAAAAGGGGGGAAAAATTGGGAAAAAAAAACCCCGGGAAAAAAAAAGGGGGTTTTTTGGGGCCCCGGGAAAAAAGGGGGAAAAAAAAAGGGATTTTGGGGGGGGGGGGGGAAAAAAACCCCGGGGGGGAAAAAAACCCCAAAAAACCCCAAAAAAAAAGGGAGGTGGGGGGGACCCCCCAAAAAAAAAGGGGAAAAGGGGGGGGGGAAAAAGGGGGGGAAAAGGGGAAAAAACCGGGGAAAGGGGGAAACCCAAAAAAAAAGGGGGGAAAAAGGGGGGGTTCAAAGATTTATGTGTTAATGCCCCCGCTATTATTTTTAATTTGTAAAAGTAAAAGTTAAATTTTATATTGCACACAATTATCATACACACTCCATTTTTTGGTTTTTTCGTCTATATGCGATGGAGTAATTACCTGATGTCTAAGAAATTATCAGGAATAGGTTTTTTGTAACACCAGATACCAGCAAACTCGAATTGGGATACCTGAAGCAGAGAATGACATGGACACCAGAAACCAGCAAACTCAGACTGAGACACCAGAAGCAGAGAATGACGTGCACATCAGGCACCAGCAGTCTTGGAATTGGATCAGAATTGATAGTTGATGTAGACACCAGCAGACTCAGAACGAGATAGCAGAAGCAGAGGATGATGTGGACACCAGCAGACTCAAAATGGGATACCAGAATTAGAGAATGACATGGACATCAGACACCAGCGAACTCAGAACAGAATACCAGAAGCAGAGGTTGAAGTGGACGCCAGACACCAACAGACTCAGAATGAGGCACCAGAAGCAGAGAATGATGTGGACACTAGATACCAGTGGATTCGGAGCGGGATACCATAAGCAGGGGTTAATGTGAACACCTAGCTTCTGGATACTAGGATGATGTGGACACCAATCACCAGCAGACTCAGAACGGGATCCCAGAAGCAAAGGATGATGTGGACACCAGCAGACTCAGAACAGGATATCAGAAGCAGAGGATGATGTGGACACCAGCAGACTCAGAACGGGATACCAGAAGCAGAGAATGATATGGACACCACCAGACTCAGAACAGGAAATCAGAAGCAGAGGATGATGTGGACGCCAGCAGACTCAGAACTGGATATCAGAAGCAGAGGATGATGTGGACACCAGCAGACTCAGAACAGGTTATCAGAAGCAGAGGATGATGTGGACACCAGCAGACTCAGAACTGGATACCAGAAGCAGAGCATGATGTGGACACCAGCAGACTCAGAACAGGATATCAGAAGCAGAGGATGATGTGGACACCAGCAGACTTAGAACGGGATACCAGAAGCAGAGAATGATGTGGACACCAGCAGACTCAGAACGGGATCCCGAAGCAAAGGATGATGTGGACACCAGCAGTACTCAGAACGGGATACAGAAGCAGAGAATGATGTGGACACCAGCAGACTCAGAACGGGATACCAGAAGCAGAGTATGATGTGGACAACAGCAGACTCAGAACAGGATATCAGAAGCAGAGGATTATGTGGACACCAGCAGACTCAGAACGGGATACCAGAGCAGAGGATGATGTGGACACCAGCAGACTCAGAACAGGATATCAGAAGCAGAAGGATGATGTGGACACCAGCAGACTCAGAACGGGATACCAGAAGCAGAGAATGATGTGGACACACGCAGATTTCAGAACGGGATACCAGAAGCACAGGATGATGTGGACACCAGCAGACTCAGAACGGGATACCAGAAGCAGAGAATGATGTGGACACCAGCAGACTCAGAACGGGATACCAGAAGCAGAGAATGATGTGGACAACAGCAGACTCAGAACAGGATATCAGAAGCAGAGGATTATGTGGACACCAGACACCAGCAGACTTAGAACAGGATACCAGAAGCAGAGAATGATGTGGATACCAGCAGACTCAGAACGGGATACCAGAAGCAGAGGATGATGTGGACACCAGCAGACTCAGAACAGGATACCAGAAGCAGAGAATGATGTGGACACCACCAGACTCATAACGGCATACCAGAAGCAGAGGATGATGTGGACACCAGACACCAGCAGACTCAGAACAGGATACCAGAAGCAGAGAATGATGTGGACACCAGACACAGCAGACTCAGAACAGGATACCAGAAGCAGAGAATGATGTGGACACCAGCAGACTCAGAACGGGATACCAGAAGCAGAGAATGATGTGGACACCAGCAGACTCATAACGGGATACCAGAATCAGAGAATGATGTGGACAAAAGCAGACTCAGAAAAGGATATCAGAAGAAGAGGATGATGTGTAAACCAGAAGAATAAGAACTGTATAACAGAAGCAGAGGATGATGTGGACAACAGCAGACTCAGAACATGATATCAGAAGCAGATGATGATGTGGACACCAGCAGACTCAGAACGGGATACCAGAAGCAGAGAATGATGTGGACACCAGCAGACTCAGAACGGTATCCCAGAAGCAAAGGATGATGTGGACACCAGCAGACTCAGAACGGGATACAGAAGCAGAGAATGATGTGGACACCAGCAGACTCAGAACGGGATACCAGAAGCAGAGAATGATGTGGACAACAGCAGACTCAGAACAGGATATCAGAAGCAGAGGATGATGTGGACACCAGACACCAGCAGACTTAGAACAGGATACCAGAAGCAGAGAATGATGTGGATACCAGCAGACTCAGAACGGGATACCAGAAGCAGAGGATGATGTGGACACAGCAGACTCAGAACAGGATACAGAAGCAGAGAATGATGTGGACACCAGCAGACTCAGAACAGGATACCAGAAGCAGAGGATGATGTGGACACCAGACACCAGCAGACTCAGAACAGGATACCAGAAGCAGAGAATGATGTGGACACCAGACACCAGCAGACTCAGAACAGGATACCAGAAGCAGAGAATGATGTGGACACCAGCAGACTCAGAACGGGATACCAGAAGCAGAGAATGATGTGGACACCAGCAGACTCAGAACGGGATACCAGAAGCAGAGAATGATGTGGACAACAGCAGACTCAGAACAGGATATCAGAAGCAGAGGATGATGTGGACACCAGCAGACTCAGAAAAGGATACCAGAAGCAGAGAATGATATGGACACCACCAGACTCAGAACAGGATATCAGAAGCAGAGTATGATGTGGACACCAGCAGACTCAGAACAGGATATCAGAAGCAGAGGATGATGTGGACACCAGCAGACTCAGAACGGGATACCAGAAGCAGAGGATGATGTGGACACCAGCAGACTCAGAACAGGATATCAGAAGCAGAGGATGATGTGGACACCAGCAGACTCAGAACGGGATACCAGAAGCAGAGAATGATGTGGACACCAGCAGACTCAGAACGGGATCCCAGAAGCAAAGGATGATGTGGACACCAGCAGACTCAGAACGGGATACCAGAAGCAGAGAATGATGTGGACACCAGCAGACTCAGAACGGGATACCAGAAGCAGAGAATGATGTGGACACCAGACACCAGCAGACTCAGAACAGGATACCAGAAGCAGAGAATGATGTGGACACCAGACACCAGCAGACTCAGAACAGGATACCAGAAGCAGAGAATGATGTGGACACCAGCAGACTCAGAACGGGATACCAGAAGCAGAGAATGATGTGGACACCAGCAGACTCAGAACGGGATACCAGAAGCAGAGAATGATGTGGACAACAGCAGACTCAGAACAGGACATCAGAAGCAGAGGATGATGTGGACACCAGCAGACTCAGAAAAGGATACCAGAAGCAGAGAATGATATGGACACCACCAGACTCAGAACAGGATATCAGAAGCAGAGGATGATGTGGACACCAGCAGACTCAGAACAGGATATCAGAAGCAGAGGATGATGTGGACACCAGCAGACTCAGAACGGGATACCAGAAGCAGAGGATGATGTGGACACCAGCAGACTCAGAACAGGATATCAGAAGCAGAGGATGATGTGGACACCAGCAGACTCAGAACGGGATACCAGAAGCAGAGAATGATGTGGACACCAGCAGACTCAGAACGGGATCCCAGAAGCAAAGGATGATGTGGACACCAGCAGACTCAGAACTGGATACCAGAAGCAGAGAATGATGTGGACACCAGCAGACTCAGAACGGGATCCCAGAAGCAGAGAATGATGTGGACACCAGCAGACTCAGAACGGGATACCAGAAGCAGAGGATGATGTGGACACCAGACACCAGCAGACTCAGAACAGGATACCAGAAGCAGAGAATGATGTGGACACCAGACACCAGCAGACTCAGAACAGGATACCAGAAGCAGAGAATGATGTGGACACCAGCAGACTCAGAACGGGATACCAGAAGCAGAGAATGATGTGGACACCAGCAGACTCATAACGGGATACCAGAAGCAGAGAATGATGTGGACAACAGCAGACTCATCACAGTATATCAGAATCAGAGGATGATGTGTACACCAGGCACCAGCAGACTTAGAACAGGATACCTGTAGCAGAGTATGATGTTGATACCAGCAGACTCAGAACGGGATACCAGAAGCAGAGGATGATGTGGACACCAGCAGACTCAGAACAGGATACCAGAAGCAGAGAATGATGTGGACACCAGCAGACTCAGAACGGGATACCAGAAGCAGAGGATGATGTGGACACCAGACACCAGCAGACTCAGAACAGGGTACCAGAAGCAGAGAATGATGTGGACACCAGACACCAGCAGACTCAGAACAGGATACCAGAAGCAGAGGATGATGTGGACACCAGACACCAGCAGACTCAGAACAGGATACCAGAAGCAGAGAATGATGTGGACAACAGCAGACTCAGAACAGGATACCAGACACCAGCAGACTCAGAACGGGATACCAGAAGCAGAGAATGATGTGGACACCAGCAGACTCAGAACTGGATACCAGAAGCAGAGAATGATGTGGACAACAGCAGACTCAGAACAGGAAATCAGAAGCAGAGGATGATGTGGACACCAGACACCACCAGACTTAGAACAGGATACCAGAAGCAGAGAATGATGTGGACACCAGCAGACTCAGAACGGGATACCAGAAGCAGAGGATGATGTGGACACCAGACAACACCAGACTCAGAACAGGATACCAGAAGCAGAGAATGATGTGGACACCAGACACCAGCAGACTCAGAACAGGATACCAGAAGAAAAGGATGATGTGGACACCAGCAGACTCAGAACGGGATACCAGAAGCAGAGAATGATGTGGACACCAGCAGACTCATAACGGGATACCAGAAGCAGAGAATGATGTGGACAACAGCAGACTCAGAACAGGATATCAGAAGCAGAGGATGATGTGGACACCAGACACCAGCAGACTTAGAACAGGATACCAGAAGCAGAGAATGATGTGGATACCAGCAGACTCAGAACGGGATACCAGAAGCAGAGGATGATGTGAACACCAGCAGACTCAGAACAGGATACCAGAAGCAGAGAATGATGTGGATACCAGCAGACTCAGAACGGGATACCAGAAGCAGAGGATGATGTGGACACCGGACACCACCAGACTCAGAACAGGATACCAGAAGCAGAGAATGATGTGGACACCAGCAGACTCAGAACGGGATACCAGAAGCAGAGGATGATGTGGACACCAGACACCAGCAGACTCAGAACAGGATACCAGAAGCAGAGAATGATGTGGACACCAGCAGACTCAGAACGGGATACCAGAAGCAGAGGATGATGTGGACTAGAGATGGGCGAATTTCTAAAAAATTCGATTCGGTCACTTCGACGAATTTTCCGACAAAATTTGTTTCGTTCCGAATTACTTCGGCACGAATCGCGTTAAAAATCAGCTATTTCCAGGCTGCACAGAGCCTGCAGGGTGCTGTAGAACGTTGTGCCATGCTTAAATATGCAGAGGGAGCTTGGTTTGGTCTTCATACAATGTTGTGTTTTAGTATGACACCCAGATGACTGCCGCCGCTTTTAGAATCGCTTCACTAAAAAAATTTCCCCTGGCACTTAAGAGAGCAAAAACTGACCAAAAAAACTGAAGCGGGAATGTAGCTGATTAAAGTCATGCCAGCGGAAAGCTGGAAAAAAAGCAAGCTGGAGAGCTCAGGTGGCAACATTAGTGCCCAGAGTGTGGAGGTGACGGCGGCAGCCACAGCAGCATGAGGTCAGGCAGTGGCACAATTGACATTCTGGAGGTGGCAAACACGAGGAAGCCACAGAGTGGCACAATGATGAGAAGCGGAGGTCACGGCGGCAGCAGTATGAGGTCAGGCCAGTGGCACAATGACATTTGGAGGTGGCAAAACAGGAGGAAGCCACGAATGGCACAATAAACTGAGAGCGGAGGTCACGGCGGCAGCAGCATGAGGTCAGGCAGTGGCACAATGACATTTGGAGGTGGCAAAACAGTATTAGGCCACAGAGTGGCAAAATCACACAGTGTGGAGGTCACGGCGGCAGCAGTATGAGGTCAGGCAGTGGCACAATGACATTCTGGAGGTGGCAAAACAGGAGGAAGCACAGAGTGGCACAATGAATGAGAGCGGAGGTCACGGCGGCGCAGCATGAGGTCGGGCAGTGGTACAATGACACATTTGTGGAGGACATGGCAGCAGCCACAGCGCAGAATGAGGTCAGACAGTGGCACAATGACACAGTGTGGATGTCACGGCAACAGCAACAACAGCAGCAGCATGAGGTCATAGAGTGGCACAATGACAGAGTGTTGAGGTGGGTGGCAATACCAGTCCCTGGTAAAGATGGTGGTAGGCAGATGGAGAAACTGGCAGCAGATGTGTGGCATCAGGGGGTGGCGACATCAGAATAGTGGTGGGGCAGGTAGTTTGAACCCAAAATGACGCCTAAGGGCATTGGAGCGTGGAAATCCTGGCCGATCAACGCCTGATTCATCTTGACAAAGGTCAGTCGTTCCACATTTCCCGTGGACAAGCGGGTTCTCCTTGGGGTAACGATGGCCCCCGCCGCACTGAACACCCGCTCTGATGCCACACTACTGGCCGGGCGGGACAGCTTCTCCACTGCAAACTCGGCAAGTTGCGGCCACACATCCAGTTTGGCTGCCCAGTAGTCCAGCGGATCTTCTAACTGAGGTGGCAGAGTGCTGTCCAAGTAGGCCACAACCTGTTGGTTCAGGGACTGCTCCAGGTCCTGCTGCTGCTGCTGGGGGGACTCCCCTCCTCACTAGGCGGGTGAAGGAAGCTGCTATCAGTGACTCCAGACTTAGGTTACTACTGATGGAGCTGGTACTGCTCCTACCCCCCCCCTTTCCCCCCAGCAGCCGCGGCAGTAGTACGTGAGCGCTGAGGAACCCCCGGTCAGACCTGTCAGAGGAGGGACGATGCCGCACATAGGCAGCGGCCAACTGATTACGGAGGATTTCCCTATAGTATTTGAGTTTTATCTTCCCCTCTCAATAGCTGGGAAAAGGCTCCCATTTTGGACCGCTAGCGAGGGTCCAATAGGGTGGAGAGCCAGAAGTCATCCTCTGCCGGAGGGCTGACTATTCGGCTGCCCACTAGCCGGGCCAAATAAGCTTTGCTTGCGGGCCATCTGTACAAGTGATTCCGAGGGGCTCCCTGCCTCCATTTCCACTGTATATTTGCCACGGTGCTTAGGGGTCATCGCTCATCTTCCTCATCCCCATCCACCTCCTCCAGCTGCTCCTGCTCCTCCTCTCTTGTCACCTGGGTAGAAAATCCACTCATTTCACCAGACAATGCTTCTGCCCCAATGTTCCTCCTCCTTCCTCCATTTCAGCCCCCACCGGATCATGTGGCCGCTAGATGTAGTCGCCACATCTCCAGTCCCCTGCCCAGACAGATTTTTCAGCATCTGTTCTAGGACATGAAGCAGTGGAAATGACGTTATTTATCCCGTAGTCCTGGCGATGACAAATAACGTCGCCTCCTGATGGCCTCAACCCAAAAACGGCAGGTGTCACGCTTGAGCTGCCACTGGCTGACATCAAAGTTACACAGTGGAGTACTTCTGTCTGCCTGGATCATCAAAAAATCGTTAATGGCCTTTCTCTCTTCATACAGTCGGTCCAACATGGGCAGGCTGGAATTCCAGCGGGTGGAAACATCGCATATCAGAGTGTGTTGGGGGAGGCCGTTCTGCCGCTGCAACTCGAGGAGGGTGTTCCGGCTTTGTACGAATGGATAAAGTGCATGCACAGTTTCCTGCCATTTTCAGAATGTTCTGAAGATCGGTGGAAGACTTCAGGAACCTTTTCACAACCAGATTGAAACACAATGCGCCATGCAGGGTGCATGACCATCCTCCTCCCATTGTCGTCCCAGGGTTCCGATTTGCAGTTGGCGCGGATAAAGCCACACATCGATTTCTTGCTGCATGACGCGGAGCAGTTCCTCCCTTGTGTGACTTCGTTCGCCGAGGCAAGCCAGGTGTAGCACTGCGTGACACCGCTGTGCCTACACATGTGGTATGAGGAGCAGTACTTGTGGAGGTGAGATGGTGGTGGTGGTGGAGGAGGGGGGAGGCGGACTTTGGGCGCAGGTGCAGCAGTTTCACAACGGGGGAGGAGAAAGCGGCGTCTCCTGTCCAAGTTGTTGGTGTGCCTGGGCTGGAAGCACATTCACCAGTGGGCCGTAAAGGACATGTACTGGCCCTGACCGTATTTTACAGCTCCAGACGTCCGCGCTGCCGTGCCCCTTGGAACAAACCGATAAGCTCAAGGACTGACCACCTTCTGTTCTACATATTTATGAAGTGCTGGTACTGCCTTTTTGGAAAAAGAAATTACGGCTTGGAAACTCCCCTCTCGGCTCGGCACAAGCCATTAGTTCTCTGAATGGTGCACCATTTGGAAAGGGAGGGACTGCAGTACCAAAAACTTGGACAGGAGCACGGTCAGCTGCTGCACCTTAGGATGGTTGGACGCATACTGTTGTCTCTTTGCAATCGCTCGCTGAACGACTGCTGGGCGCATGAGTAGCCCAGGAGCAGGAGCATCTGGACCGGGAGATGATGTCAAAGAGAAACAGCTCCCTTCTGCAGAGGTGGTGGGCCTTTACTGGCTGCAATGGCATGCGTGCCCCTGGGCGCTGCTGCTGCTGTTGCTGCAGCGGCAGGATGGACCATCACTCTGAGCCCGTTTCTCCCAGGCCACCGGATGGTGACGCTGCATGTGTTGAGCAGGGCGTGGTGCCAACGTTAGCTCCCTGGCCACGCTTCACTTTCTGCCCACAGATTCTACATATACCCAGATTCGGCTCCTCTGGTGTCTTAGCAAAGAACTGCCACACCGCCGGTATCGGATTTTACTGCCAACGCTCCGCACTGGGTGACTACTACCGCCGCTGCCTTGCTGAGCCCCTGTGTGCTACTTTCTTGGACCTGCGAAGCGGGTTTTTTACCCGTGGCCGCTTGGCTCCCGACCCCACACTGCTGCTATCTGCTGACTCACAGCCACACGACCCACTTGCTGGCTGCGCTGCTGCCTGACGCGCAAGCTGACGCCCTCTTTCCTGACTGATGAAGCCCTTGCTTCACCCGGTCCCAAGTACGGTCCGGCTACAATCATCATCTATTTGTTTTCATCGTCACTGCTGTCCTCATCACCGGTCTTGGTATGTCGAGGCTGACCCCTCACAACATGACCTCCCATGCCATCTCCACATCTATACCCTTTTCCGCCTACTGCAAGAAGCAGGCGATTTTTGGCCCCATTTCTTCGCTGCCAAGTAGCTGCTGGGCTGCCCTCCTCAATTGTTCATCTTGCTATATAGTGGCGCTGAGCCCAGACCAAAATAGTTTGATCTCTGGCTGAGGGAAACCCGGGTGGGACAGAGGCGGAAATGAGGACAGGTGAGGGCCGCTGACCCGCTCCCGGGCCATGCCAACTAATTTGGTTGTGTCTGAGGTTCCACCGACTCTTGGTGAGGTTGTCAGATGTCATCTGGGAGGAAGAGGTGACCCAGTCAACCAAACAAGAACCCTTGGGTTGCTGAAACAACACACGGCCGCTAGATGACAGCGGCAGTTGTGGGCCCCACCTGCTGCGACGTCCCCTTGCTGTGCTGCGAACCTGGGCCTGTTCCAGGAATGTTTGTGCCACTGCCACTCGCAGTGCCGAGCCTGCCCCCTCTCTGTCTGACATACTGTTTGTTCTAAAATGGACACACACAGTCTGATGATGATATCTGTATATGATAAAGATACACCCTGTGTTTGACTTCAAATGAACCCAGTAACAAGCTTGGGTAACCCTTGGATAGAAATTGCGCTCCACAATTTACTTGTATGTGTCGTTTAAAAACACTGTGTGTTTTACTAAATGTGAAAGCACAAAGAGGCTTTATTAACCTTCGGACATGAATTAGGCTACAGGAAAAATGTATATATTTTGGCGTTGAAAAAGACGGTTTATTTTTGTCAGCACACCAGCAAAACACGCTTAATTAACCCCTGGATGTAAATTGCGCCAAAGAATTGAGCCCCACAAACTAGTAGCTTTGTTGCATGTTACAATTGCGTGTTTCTACGCCACACAACAAGAGATACAGTTGTAATTAACCTTTGCTTGTGAATTAGGCTACAGGAAAAATTTATATATTTTGGCATTGAAAAGACGGTTTATTTTGGTGAGCACACCAGCAAAACAATGCTTAATTAACCCTGGATGTAAATTGCGCCAAAGAATTGAGCCGCACAAACTAGTAGCTTTGTAACGTGTTACAATTGCGTGTTTTCTACGCCACACAACAAGAGATATAGTTGTCATTAACCTTTACTTGTGAATTAGGCTACAGGAAAAATTTATATATTTTGGCGTTGAAAAAGACCGTTTCTTGGGGTCAGCACACCAGACAAACAACGCTTAATTAACCCTGGATGTAAATTGCGCAATAGAATTGAGCAGGGCCAAAATGAAGTGGTATTTTTTATTGTTTAAAAAAGCTGTTTCTTTAAATAAATACACAGGAACTGGCTTAGATCCCACTTGGATATTGAATGTATATGCAGCTGCAGTGGACACACTTGGATTTCAGATCCCAATACCCCCAAAAATTAGAATAGGCATTAGAGAACAGTCTCTGAGACAAGCTGAGACACCCCACAGAAATCGCTATATAAAAAAATTCTTCAGTAAGAGCTATCAGCACGGCAGCACATTCCTGATGAGCACAGTGAAAAGGAGTGTGAGCTCCGGGGTTTGCGCCCGGAACTTATATAGTGCGGTGACGTCACAGAATCCCGCCGGTCTCTGATTGGCTTCACCTCTGCACATGTCATGCAGGCTATGCCCCTTTTTCCTCCCGAGTGCTTTGCCCCATGTAGCGCCATGTGCTCGCAGCCATTTTATCAATCAAAAAGCACACTTCGTTCACCTGAAGTACCCCAAAGTTCGACTTCGTTCCGAACCGAAGTTTTCCTGAAATTCTAAACGAATTCCACTTCATTAGAATCGATTCGCCCATCTCTAATGTGGACACCAGACACCAGCAGACTCAGAACGAGATAACGGGAGCAGAGGATAATGTGGACACCAGACACTAGTGGGCTCAGAGTAGGATACCATAAGCAGAAGGGGTTAACATGACTAAGCACTTTATTTAGAGACAGGGATCCTTTAAGGTGAAAAGTTATGGTTGCAGCCAAAGTGGTAAAGATGGAAGGGTTTGCATGTCCTGTTAAAAGAAGACTTCCATGTTAGGGAGCTCTGTTTGAGTTCTGAGTGAAGTTCTGTTAAGTGGCGTTCTCAGTTAAAACAAGAAGTTTTTTTTTCAGCATCTGGGATTATTGCTCCCAGCAGGCAGCAGTGTGGTAAACAAGCTACAAGCACACCATTTGGTAGTATCTCATAGGGGAAAAAGATGAAGAAGCAGGGAACTGGTAGACAAGGAGAGTGCAGCAGAAGAAAAGAAATTTAGGACAGCCTGGGGAATTGGAAGAGTAACAGAGTGCACAGTTTTTACTCATTACACAATATTGCTTTGTAATGAACCTCTAATCGCTGGATTTAAGAGTTGTAAAGGAGTACAAAGACTCTTTTTCTCACAAACAGTGCCACTCTTGTCCATAGATTATGTCTGGTTGTTACATTTCTCACTGTAGAAATAGATTTTCTAAGCTGCAATCAGTGCCATCTAGACTGCAGTGTGGAGTCTCAGGTATTTCACTGTTTTTCACCCTTAACTGCCACAAGAAGCTAAAGACTTTTCCAATCAAATTACCAGATTGAAGCCCAAAATAAGATGGTCACCAACTGTGGATACTCTGTATCAAAAAATGTATAGCAAAGTTGCACCGCCGAGTAGTACTATTATGATCAATTCCAAGTTTGAGGTTAGCAGTGAAGGAACTTGCGTGTTGTGAGCTGGCTAGGTGGATATGTAAGATGTGCGATAGGCTATTTACACATGTATCCCTTGTTGTTGGCATGGTTAAAACGGGAAATTTATCAGCTTTGCAAAAAGGAATGAGTATTCCCTTTTGGACAAGGGTGCACAGTTTGTAAATTGTTTGCATGCTATTGTTGTGAAATTGTATCATAAGTGGACAAATAGCATCATTGCAAATAAGTGAGAGACTGTAAAGCACCATGTGCCATTGATGTGAGAGTTAATCATTGGCTACAAAGAAGCGCAATGAGGGAATGGAACGGTACAGTGGAGCAGCCCACCGCCAGAATGAACCAATGGGCTAACACACGTTTCAGGATGCAGCAAGCTAGATGATAACATTAAATCATAACCAGGAGAGAATATCAGGAGTGGAACCACAGGAACAAGGTAACAAATCCAAGGGGTGAGACAGAAACTTTATTGAGGAAAAAGGTCAGGATCAGGAGCCCAGAACTGAGTCAGTATAACACAATATGATAGCTTGCCCAAAGATTTGATCGTCATGCAAGGAGGTAAGTATCCTTTTAAAATTGGTGAACAGGCAAAGGGCACTCCTGGGTGTCGGTCACACTGGCAAACTGACATGACCTGCAGAAGAGAAAAAAGAACCCTGGCTGCCAGAAAACAGCATTACAGAAACAAAATGGAGTGGTTTTCTAGCAACTGAGACACAGCCACGTGGTGACACCCAGCACTGGAGCCAGTGCCTCCATGTCGGGCACCTTCCTGACTGGCTTGTGAAAAACTTGTAGGACTAGTTAAATTCCTTCATAAATTGTGGAGCAGGAATATCAATGGTTTTGTGAAGTGAATCCACTTTCTGTCCTCAGGACCATATCCTTTCCAGTCAATTGTATATTACAGTTTTTCAATCTTGCAATCTTAGATTTATTCAACCTCAAAACTTAATTAGGATTTGAGATCAAAGGTAGAAGAGGTTTTAACCTTCACAGAGCTAAAAACCTATTGATGAACAGAAGTTGAACGAGAGGAAAATGGAAACAATTGGGAATCCAGAGCAAAGGTAACCGCTTTAGATGAGAAGCGGCTGATTGATTTGCTTGAGTACCTGGAATTGCCCAATAAAATGCAGGGCAATTTAACAAGACAGAATATTAAATCGGATACTCTTCATGAGCAGCGAGACTCCATCTAAGAAATAATTTTGGAAACCAATATTGGTGGTTCTCAGTTTCCTTTAAGGACCAGGCAACAGCAGATTTAAAATTCCTTTGATCCTCTGACCAAATGTCCTAAATATTTTTACAAACTACCATGACAGCAGGTATCCCAGTGTTAGGAAGAAGGGTATTCAGACTTCAGCTGTAGACCTCAAATGGAGATTTTCCAGATGACTTGCTGTAGGTATACTCAGCCCAAGTTAGTAGATTAAACCAGTGTTCCTGAGTAGCATAGGTTGAGAGATGCTGATCAAAGAACTGGTTCCTTTAACACAGAGGGTTAACCGAGCACAAAACAAAATGGGCTATTTTAAGAAATCTATCCAGCACTACCCAGAGTAGAAGGCAGATTGGCTGCAAAGCCCAAGTTGCAGATGTATTGGGCTGCAGCTACTGCAGAAGGGATCTCAATAGTGTTTGTTTAGATGACTACACTGAGACCATGGTGCAGGAGTCAACAAACTTTTATCTCCTGGCTTCATGCTGGATAACAATAGTATTGAAAGAATAATTTACTAGGGTATTTTACTCGAGTATGTCCCAACAACATTGAGGAAGAAGCCCAAGATAACATCTTCTGGTGAAGGCCAGGAAGTACAAGGAAACCTCATCTGCGAGTACATTTAGGAGAAATATCATTTGCTGCCAGATTACAGTTTAAATCAATGCCATGTGCCGTGTCCCACCGCTATTCGCATGGTCTCTTGCGTCGACCTATCCACTGCGTCTCCTGTGCGGCTTTCCTTTGTGTTCCCATGCTGCTAACTCTATGTTGCCTCAGCTATAGGGCTTTTGGGAGGTGAGGATGTATTAATCCACACATTGCCCAGTTGGATTGGGCTTCCCCAGCCTATCTCCTTCCATCTGCAGGGTTCTAAGGCAGCTCCTCCCAACATCTTTTGCCTGAACCTTGCCTTTCTTTAGTTTATGTCAGTTTGTCTGTCTCCTGTTTGTAAATTGTTTGGCTTCCTCGGTTTATGTCAGTTTGTCTGTCTCCTGTGCTGTGTTCTGTTTGTTCCTTGTTTGCTTTCCTTAGTTCTTGTCCTGCTTGTCTGAGTCTTGTCTGTACATTCCCTGTGTCCTGTCTGCATCTTGTCTTGGTTTTTGTATCTTGTTATTCCTTGCCAGAACCTTGGCTTCTGTATGGCTTCTGTGTGGACTCAGCCTTAGTATGTTACTTTTGTTTTGGGTTACCTAAATTTTTTAATCTCCTCGGGCCTCAACTTTGATATCTCCCCCAATGTTCCGGGTTGTTTTCCTATTTTTTGTTTTTTCCTGGGGTTTTTACTGTGGCCTCCAGTTTTGTTCCTTTTTTGGTGCTTTTTTTATATTTTTCAGTTTGTTCCCTCTTTTCTCTACCCTGGCAGCCCCTCTTTTTTTATGTCCCCTTCCAGGTCTAGTTCATCTGGTCCCCTTGTTTTGGGGGCCCTTCTGACCCCCTTGGTAAATTTTCCATTGCTGGTAAAACGGGCCTAAAGGTCGCGATTTTTGGGCCGGGGAAAAACGAAAATTTCCCCCGGGCCCAGTCAGTTATTTCCAAATTTCCAAATAGCAGTGGGGCCTTGCTAAAAAGACCCCCCGGGGATACAAAGTTCCTTTTCATCCCCCAGCTCAATGCTTTCACCCTGGACCAATCACATTTCCTGGATTTTAATTTTTGTGCACAAGTATATTTTACCCCCAAGGAAAAGGGAAGGGGAAATGTTTAAGGCGTGGTTTTTTATTGCAACAAATCAGACATCTTCCCCGGGTCCACTTCTTTTTTTTTTTGGGTTTAAAAACCCGAAATTTTAAGCATCATCTCAGGTGGTTTCCAGAAAGTCATTTTTTCCTGGAAAAACATCTGTTTTCCAGAAAATATTTAAACGCATCTGGGTGGGGTCACAAGGATTTCGGGCCAATTTTAAAATTTTTGCATAGTTTTTTAAATAGCTGACCCAGGTTTAGTGCAAAAAAATTTAAAATTTAAAAAGTACAAAGGGTTAAAAGTTACAAACTAAATTTTTTTTTAAATATCAGATTTGGACAATCCCCCCCCAAAATTATTAAATTTTTTTCCCATTTTTTGGGGGAACCCCATGATCTGTTCCAACTCTTGTTCCTTTTTCACCTGTTATTGACAACCTAAATCGCGGATAGCCAGGATAGCCCCCCCCTTTTAAAAGGTTTTTTTTCACATAGGATAGCAGATCATTTTTAATCCCTAAAAAAAACCCTCTGTATTCTGGGGGGGGGATCGTCTTGTCATCAACATCTTTTCTTTGTTTTCATATCGATCTAGGTCCTGTCATCATTTGGTTTCCATCTCTGTGTGGTTCACAAAAATTCCCCCCCTTTTTTCCCTGCCCTAAGGGTTTTTAAAGGCATATTCTTCTGATAAAAGGGGAAAAACGCAAATTGGGGTTTACCTTTCTTTTCCCAAGGAAGAACACCCCCTAAACCCAACCCCGTTTTGGGGTTAACATTTTTTCCCCATCCATGGGTCCATAAAGGAAAAACCAAAACACCCCAATTTTTGGGTTTAAAATCCCAGAGTTTTTTTAAGTTTTTTTAATTGAAAAGGTCGAAAAATTTGGGGGAAAATGGCTATGTGGCTTTTCCTTGCCCCAGTGTTACCCCGGGTTTAATGTACACCATTTTTTCTCCTATCAGGGCACAGACACCTCCCTTTTTGCTAGAACCCTGTAAAACTGCCAATGGGTTTCGCGGGGTCTTTTCTGGGGTTTTGGGGCCTAACTTTCAAAAAACCCCCGAAAAGCATATCTCTTTAGTTTACAAACCTTTGTTGATTTTTAGAAACAGGTAATTAATCCATTCAAATTCTTTTTTAAATGGTGGGCCGGGAAAAAATTGCCCCCAAACCCTGCAAGAAACTTTGGTCTTTGGTTTTAAAATTTCATTGGGCCCCCCCTTGGGACTCCTTGACTCTATTTAAAATTGCAGAAAAAAAAAACTTCCCGGGGTTTTCGTTTAAATTCTTTTTTCCCCTTCGGTGGGAATCCTGACTTTTTTTCCCTAAAATTCATCCCGGGATTCCCAAGGGATTTCCCAAAAGGGGCATTAGCAATTTTAAATTGGGGTACTTTTGTCCTGCCCAAAAACTGCGGGGTAATTTCCCTCGTATTTTAATTTCCCCAAACAAAAACCAATAGATTTTCGTAAAAGATTTTTGGTATGATTTTGCAAAAAGGGGTTTCTTTTATTTTTTCCCTTTTTTTGGGAAAACCAGAAGCCCTCAGTTAAATTCCCAAAAAGGGCTCCCCCGGAGTGGTTACCCCATAAAAAACAGGTGTAATTACCAGCGTAGACAAATAATCTCTCCCGGGGGTCTGGGCTTTGGGGCAAGAGTTACCAAGGGGCGGTAGTTGGGCATTCATCACTTTGTTGAATTTTTCAACATTTTACAGACATTTTGTGTTTTTTTCCTTCTGAAAAAATTTTAAATTGGGCCCCTGTTCCCCAAATTTCCCACTGGCCTGCACACAACTTTACATCCTTTTATGGAAAGTTTTGGAACTCACCGTGATCTAACCCCCCTCTAACCAAAGAATTTTTTTTTCCCAGATGTTGGGCTGTGCCTTCCCCTTCTGCCCTGACACCTCCCATTTCAAATTTGGGATAAAGGGATTATCTCCTTCATAGCTTTTTTAAAGGGGGTTTAAAGGGTTGGGGTTTAAATGGGTTTAATCGGCTAGGGTTTTTGGGGAAATTTCGGCGGGGTTGTTTTTAATTGGGTTTTTTTTTTAACACTATTTGTCCCGGGGGGGGTTGCGATATTTATAGGGAACGTAAAATGGACCCCCAAAGCAAAAGTCTGTAAATTCCACAGGGGGGGGCATTTTTTAAATTTTAATATTAGGGGCTAAAAAATCCCCTTTGGGCCCCCAACGTTAAATCCAAGCCCCCCTTTCGTGAAAAAGGGGCCCCCGCCTTGGTGAGAAACATTTAGTCCCTTTGGGGGTTTTCCCCCTTTATCCTTAACTTGCAAGGCCCTTTTTGGGGGTTTTTTCCCCAATCTTTCCCTTGATCCAGGCCCGCAATTTACCAGGGGGAAAAATAGGTTTTTTCCCTGGCCAAATAACACAAAGATTTATTGTTTGGGCCAGTGGTCTAAGTCCCGGGCCTGACAAATTTCATCACATGGGGCCCCCATTTTCAATAGTCAAATTTCCAAGTTTCCCCCAGGGTTTTGTTTAATTTACCCAAAGAAAAGTAGGTTTCTGCTGCCCCCCTGTCCACTGTCAGAGTGAGTAAAATAAAAAGGGAAAAAGAAATTCCCTGATTCACTAGGAAACTCGTTTTGCATTTTTTGGGGGGCGTGTATCCGGTGGGGTTTTTCCCTTCCCCCTTTTACAGCGGTTGGGGTAGGGCAGTAGGGCTTGATAAAGGGCCTTTAAAAACTGGGATCAAGACAGTTTTTTCCCGATAGGCTTTTTTTTAAAAATTTTACCTTTATCTCCTGGACCAAAACTGTGTACCAAATTTCACCCAGGAATTTTGGGAAGGGGAAACAGAAACCTTTTAAAAAAAAAAATGGGGTGTTAGGGCAATTCTTTATCAAATTTTTACAACAAATTTTACCACCTTTACATGTGATTCCGATGCTCCTGGGTTTTTTATTTTCTCCTTTTTTGGGGGGGGGGCCCCAAAAAAGGGTTCATAAAAAATTTTATATGGGGTTTAACCCTTTCTACCTGGGGGTATGTTGACATGTAAAAAAGGCAATGGGCAGCAAATTTTGGCCAATTTTAAAGGACTTTTTTCCCGACTTCCCTTTTTAGGGAGTTTTTTTTTTCAGTGTCCCCTTCAAACCCTTTTACCTTCGCTGAGCTCTGGGGAAAGATATGGGGTATGTAAACCCCCACACCAGCTCCTTTCATCTCCCATAATTCTGAGTAAATCGTGGCGTGAAGCTGAAACCCTTGATCACATTCCCAAACTTGGGGATTCCAAATCTAAGACCCAACCCCTTTTGAAACAATTTTTTTAGCTTTACTCAAACGGCTTTTCGGGGACCCGGGTTTTTTGCCCCGGGGCCCTTTCCCGTGTATATGGCTCCTTTCACAGCTTAAAAACGCATCTGGGGGAAATTTTTCCACGATCTTGATTTTTACAAGGGTGGGGGGTTTTTGTTGTATTGTATTGTTGCACTATGGGGACCCCTTTTCTATACAGTCACTTTGGGGCAAAAACCCCAAAAATGCCCGAAGGAAACAAAAATTTGTTGGGCCCGAGCAAATTTATCTTTTTGGCATGCGTTTTTTGTCACTTGGTGCCTTTTCCCAGAAAGGGTTCCATATGGCTTTACCAGAGCAAGCGGCGACTGTTTTAAAGGGTGGTTTCGGTTTATAAACTTGGGGTCAGCATGGATCAGGATAAAAGCAGGGGAAAGGGGGCCCCGGGCCGGTTTGGAAAAGCTATGTCCCCCCTTTCTTCCCCTTGGGTTTTTCCCCTTTGGGGGACTAAGGCCCCGCTATCTGCCTTTTAAACTGGGCCCTCCAAGTTCTAAAAAGTCGGCGGGTTAAAACCCTGACCTTTTTCTCCAAATCTGAGTTTTTGGAGCGGGGTTTTTCCCATTTTGGGCCCCCCCCAAATTTAAACGTAAAAAAGATCTCCATAACCCCCAAATGAAGTTTATCTGTTTCCCCCACATAGTTTGCATAATTTTTGGGAAAAACCCCTGTTCCCCTGTTCAGTTTTTGGTTGGGTCCCCATCCCCGGGGGGCCGGGTGGGGCATATGAGACCGGGCATGGGAAATGGGTCCCTTTTAGGCGGGACCCATGGGGGATCAGGGGTGGTGAAAAGTCAGATAAAAGGGGTTCCTGGAGCTGAGCCCTCAAAAAAATCGGTCAGCCCGTTGGGGGTTTTTGGGGTGGTGTACAAGGGGAAAAAAAGGTGACTGAAACCTCCTCTTTGGGGCTGTGGGCCTAGCGGGAAGGTTTGGGGCCCGTGTAATAAAGGGTCCGGAAGTCCCTTATTTACGGATAAAAAAAGGGGGTGTTTCCCGGGTTCCCTGGGGTTTCCAAGAAAGGGCCCTCACAGGGAAATTTCCCGGTTTTCATTTCCCAAAAAGGCTGCCAGAGGTGTACCAAGATGGGCCCCCACAGGAAGTTTTTGTTTTGGGATACCCAAAATGGGTTGGGCCTGAGGGTGGCCAAATTTCTGCCACCCGGAAGGGTTCCCTTTTTTTCCCCAAATTTTCCCGCCGCCCCCCAAAAGATTTTCATTTTCAAGGAAAGGGGAGGACATATGCAGTTTAGGGGGTGGTTCCCCCCAGCTGGGCGCACGGGTTCCCGGAAGCCGGGTTCTGCAAACCACCGGGGAAAGGTCCACCCTTCCGGTTTCCCTTTCCCAGCCCAAACATTAGGGGGGTGGCGCATCAACAGTTGCAGCTACATTTGAATTTTTTGGGACCCTCAGATAAAAACTTTAAAAAAAAAAGCATTTCAGATTTTTTCAACTTTCTCTTCTCCCCTTTAAATTCTGCCCTATCCTTTCCCAAATTGCAAAGCCCTCACAACGAGATGGGGCCCTTTTGCGTTTTTTAAACAATCCCTTTTCTTCCAGCATGCCTTGCCTTTTAAATTTAAATATATCTTTCCACATACTAGGCTGCAGTCTGCCGTCTGACGGCAATCCAACAAAAAATTAAAAAAAAAAGCGACTCACTTCCCTTCCCCATATTTTTTTTCCTTTTTCTGCTCTGACAAAATTTTTACCGTTTGGCCTTGCCCCCTTTCAGGGAGAAATCGTTTCCCCTTTAAAAAAAGGCCCCCAACATAATTTTCTAATCAAGTTTTTACCCCGGGGCAGCGTCCCCAGTGGGGAAACCTCAAAGTTTCCCCCCGATTCACCTTTTTTCCGGTTACAGAATCTTTTTCGGTTTTGGGGCCCCAACCCCCCAAAATTGGGAAGTTTTCTTTTTACTCTACGCCCCCGGTAACAGAGTTTCTTTCTCTCCAAGTCCCTAGTGAACTTTTGGGACCTAAGGGGCCTGTGGAAAACCTGCCCCGTCTCCTTTCCCCGGGCTACCCGCCAATATCCCAGTAAAATAATAATTTCGGCCCAAAAAAAATTTAAAACCCGAATAAATTTCCCTTCCCCTAAAAAGTATACTTTTTTTTTTTCTTTGAATTAAACAAAAACAACCTTTCCCCTTTTTTTTCAATGGACGCCCGCTGTCCCTTTTAATTCCCCCCCTTTTCTTAATTTTTGTTTACTTTTTATACCATTTAAAAGTCTGAAAACCCTAAAGGTAATTTAAAGAAATCTCACATTTCTGCAGTTTTGAGATCACCGAAGAAAAACAGTACACACGTCTGTTCCCCCCAGGTTTAACTCACTTTCCTGTCTAAAAAAACGGATTTCTAACTATCACTTCCTGATTTAAAAGGGAAACCATACATATAATTTGAATATGAGTAAACTTTAACCAGGGGCCCGTGAAAGGGTTTCGCAAGCCTCAAAAAAGGAAAACGGTTTGGAAAAACATCCCCCAGTCTGCGCGGGTCAGCCAAAAAATTGTGGTTTTCCTTTCCGAAAGACCCCCCTTTCTTGGGGGATTTAGAAGTCGTGGCCGTGAAAAAAGACAATACCCGGGTCATCAGTTTCTCCGAATCTCAAATAGCATGGTGCAAAGTGCAAAAAAAGCCCGATACAAAGTTCCTTTTTTATACCCAGCTATTTTCCCCTCAACCCCGGACCAATAGCACTTCCTGGAGTTTATTTTGTGCACAAGTTTATAATTTCACAGGGGAAAGGGGAAAGGGGATGGTTTTAAAGGGGGGTTATTATTGCAAAAAAATCAGACATCTTTGTTTTCCCCTTCTTATTGGTTGATTTAACCCCAATATTAAACCTGTCCAGGTGGTTTCCCGTAAAATAAAATTTCTGGGAAAACTTTTTGATTTCCATTTAAAAAATTTCGTCAACTGGGGCTTACACAGGATGTCGGCGCCATTTTTTATATTGGGTAATTTTTAAGCTGACAAGGGGTTTGTAGCAGGAAAAAAAAAGAATTTGAAAAGTTTTAAAAAGGGATAAAAAATATACAACCTCATAAATTTGGGAAATCGACCCTTTACAGCCCCTTTTGGGGGAAACCCTGGGGTTTTGCCAACCTCCCCCCAAAGGGTTTTGTAAGATACCGGAAAGGGTGCTGGGGGTTTTTCCCTGTTGGAGCAAGCCCATTTGAAAAAGGGCCCCGTTGGTTCCAAAAACCACCAAATTTCCTGACATGCTGATTCCTCAGCAAGGGAAAAGAAGGGACCACAGGAACAAAAAATTTTTATTGGGCTGGGCAAAAAGGCAAGACAAAAAACCAAATTCAAAAATAAGAGAGCTAACCTGTTTGGGAAAGGGTTGAGGGCTGTAAAGGGAACGGAAATACTCCAAAAAAGGTAATAAATTTCACCCCAAAAAAAGTAACATTGCACCCTTCAACATATGCCATTCCTCCAGGCAAAACTCCCCTTTCCAGTTTAAATTTTTGGTCTTCAAGGAATAGTTTTAAAAACATATGAAAAAGTTTTTCCCTGGGGAAAGTGCTTTTTTTAACTCAGCTGTTGTAAAAGGGCACTACATAAAATCAAATTAAGGGAAACCCTTAAAAGGGGGTTTTGTCTCGCTTTAAAGAATAGCTTTCAAAGTAGGGGGAAAACAAAATTTAAAACATTTTTTTCCCAAAAATATATTGCTTTGTTCCTCTGTTTTCCCTAAGGAGAATACAAGTGAATTTATGACCTCCCTGGCTATTCAGTTTCCTCAGTAACCTACCTGTAAACAATTTTCCCCTGCTGTTTGTTCCATGAGATAACAGTGAGTGATATCATCACACAGGTGGCAGCAGTGTCCTGTGCTGCTCAGCAGTAAAAAGCTTGATTTGTAAAATAAACAGAACTGTAATTAGGGCTTTTGTTTGGGGATCAGATAAGAAGTCCTGTTAGTAGTTTGAGAAGCTAATCTGATCTAATTAGCATCTGAAAGCACAGCACAGCATGGAGCTGTACAAGCAAGGAGCTTATGCAAATGAGTCAGTCTGAACCAGGAAGTGACAGAGTATTTCATTCATGCATTCTCTGAAACTCTGAAGGGAGACAACTCCTTTAACTTCTATTAAGATTGACTTCTTTGGATAAGGATGTTAAAGTACCAGATCCAAAGAGAAACAACTGAGATAGCATAATGGTTGAACTACAAAAGCTGGCCAATTCTCATTATTATAGCAGTATGTGTAGAAACCAATGTAGAGATATTTTAAAAGAATTGACAGTAATCATTTTTGAAGCCTGGAAACGTCTGGAGAGCATTGGGACCTGATGGCAATTTTAAAGTGTAGAAGCCTGCTTGGCAATACTTATAACTCACATAGAAGAGAAAGAGAGGACAGAGAGAGCCATGGCACAGACAAGGACTCACACCTATCAGACATTTATGGAACATACTGTCTAGATGCCATTAGTGATGTAGATATGAGATACAAATATTCCTTTAACATGATCAAACTGTTTTGAGTTCAGTAGTAACAGGTATCTGTTTTTCAGAGTTATCCTGCTCAGACGGCAATAATTAATTCAAGGCCTCATGTTCACATGCGCAGATTTTGAATGTTTATGTATGCATTAGTATTCCCTCAATGTTACAGTATTTCTTGTGCATGTTTGATTCTGCCTTTCAGTCACAGTAGCCTGCAATTCACATTTACTTTTTTATTGATTAAATGTGCTATCTCATTTTTGCATTGTGCATTTGGAGGTGTGGCCGTCTCCATCTTGGTCATGTACTCCTTCCATTTATCCTAGGCTATATTGAATTAGAACAGAGTATAGTTATAACCTATATGCTGTGAGTATATTTTAGTGGCCTAGCTCTAAGAAAAGTGAGTCTTTTTAGTGTAGTTCCCATCTGAATTTAACATCTTCGTAGCCTAGCTCTAAGAAAAGTAAGTCATTTTAGCGTAGTTCCCATCTGAATTTATTTTAGTGGCCTTGCTCTAAGAAAGGTGAGTATTTTAGTGTAGTACCCATCTGAATTTATCTTTGTATCCTAGCTCAAAAAAAGTGAGTCTCTTTATTGTAGTTCCCCTCTAAATTTATTTTTTTTTAGCCCAATTAAAAAGGCGAGTCATTTTAGGAGTTCCCATCAATTTTATT
>JAODAL010015192.1:0-84774 GCA_025379985.1 Phyllomedusa bahiana | reverse complement strand
TAAAACGTGGAAATTTCAAGTGCATATTATAATGTTAATTTTTTTTAAATTTCCCCTTTTAATCTTAAATTGCATTGCCTAGTCCAGAGAAAACCCATTAAGAATTGAACGATCGTACAAAAACTGCCCTTCTACCAGCCAGTATGTATCTGATGAAGCGAGAAGTGTAACTTGCGAAATGAGTCATTTTATGCAATACATACCAATAGAATTTTTTTTTTTTTTTTACTAAAACTGAACTGCACTCAAAGCATGCTTTGAAGATTAATACTATACAATCTATGTACATACATTAAGGATACAGACAGATACCATGAGAGAAGCTGTACCATTTAAAACTATTAAAAGATGCCCACAAGTGTGCTGTACCATGCATTGTACAGCATAAATCGATGAGCCTATATTTACCACCTGTTAGAGCATAAATAGTGTAATATTTCCTTTCCTCTTCTCGGCCCTGAAAACTGTGTAGAGTCTCCAGCAGTGAGCAAGGATTAAGACTCACAGCAACATACATTATTTAACACCAGTTAAACAGGGAAAAACTTTTATAAATTCATGTCTGAAAAGGAACACGTTATGGCTTTTTCATCATGTGTACATATAGAAAATGTAACAAGAGGTTTATATTGTGTCGGAGATTTAAGATCCATATTTTATGCAGGGATGGAAGGTTGAGCTAGCTTCTATGCAAAAAGGGGGGGGGGTGGGGGGAGTAGCATCTCTACCGATACAATTCAATGTATCTCAATTGTAGTTTCCCTTGGGAAATGTGGAAAAAAAAAAAAAAAAGTATTGTCAAGTGTTTTAACAGAACTGAAGTGCAGACATTGCTATTAACCATAATCAGAAGGATTTAGAACCTGAATGGTCAACCATGTCTGGATCTTCATAGTGGGAGAAAATTAAATATTTAATTTCCATTTGGTCAAAATCCGCAGCAGGGAATAAGATATCAGATTACCTTGTTAGGAGCCATTTTTGTGCACTACCCCAGAGGGAAACTTGGTTGAGTAGATAGCCGAATGGCTGTTTTAAGTGTGGTCAATGTAAGTTTTGCCCTCTTGTGGTGAATTGTAAACATTTTGGTGGTATGAATGGGAGTCGGAGATATAACATCACAGGGTTTATCAACTGTCTCCGTAGGGGTCATTTATTTGGCCACATGTCCATGCGGGTTGAACTACGTGGGTAAAACTAAACGAGAGTTCAGACGTAGAATAGGTGAACATGTGGGGGACGTCAAAAGACGCATGGACACACCCATTGCAAGGTACATGTTAGAGAAACATGGTGGAAAGGTAGATGGCTTGGAGTTTAGAGGGATTGAGATTGTTCGACCCCCGATGAGGGGTGGGGGGAGACTGGGACAAAGATTCTCCATAAAGAGACGCAGTGGATTTATAGATTGGATTGTGTATATCCATGTGGTCTCAATGAATCTATTTTTCTCATGCTTCATTTAGAGAAAATTAGGATGACGTTTTAATATGTTACATTGTTTAGATAGTAACAGCCTTTTGTTTTAGGTGTTGAATCTTTTATAGGGTATGACCTTTTCTTGCCAAAAAACACAAGTGTTCTCCCTAGGTATTTAACCCTTTATTAGCCAATAGCTTATGTTGAAAAATTTTTTTTTTTTTTTTTTCTCCGTGTCCTACTACAGTTCTTGTCCAAGGGTGGGCGGGGGGATTTAAGAGTAAAAAAAATGGTACAGACAAAAAGGGGGAGGGTTAAATTGTACACTGACAGTGTCTGTTGCTTTTTAAAAATAATAAACTTATCCCCCAAAAACATAACAGATATGCAAAGGAAACCTGGCTTATATCTATGATTTCGAGGCGCTATTAAAAATGGGGAAAGGCAATAGACATTAGCAGATTTGGGGGATAGCGGATTTTGCGGGCGCGTGCGCCGTAAAATTGGGCGCGATCGGGGGGCGGGCAGGGAATGGCCCGGGGTTTGTAGTTTCGCGCATGCGCTGTTGGGCCGGTTGATACTTAAGGATTTTACTTATCCGCGCACAAGTGCTGGCAAGGCATGCGGCCATTTTTAATGTCCGCGCAGGGGAACTTTTCAGGACCCCGAGTCTTAGAGTGGGGGCATTCCGCACGGGGGCCCCTTTTAAATCAGACCTGTTTGGACAGAGGTCTTTAAAGGAAATGAAAGTGGGGGGTACTTCAACTAGTTTGATTGAATACTTTATCTATAAATTGTTGGCCAAGATGGGGTTTTTGGGGGACATTGGTCCTCTACACTATAGCAGTACCCCCGGGAGCAAAACCAGCTTTTTTCAGGTAAAAGGTTAACGGGGAGTTTATTTTAACATCCCCTTTTGTAATTAAGTATGAAGCTGTGAAACATATGCTTTTTCTTCCTTTTTTTTCAGGATCCCAACCTAAATAGGAAGCCTCTAACGGGGTACTAGATGTCTCTGTTTTGGAGTGAAAAATTTTTGTTTTGGTACCGTTTTTTTTAACCCCATTGAAGAGTCCATGGAGGGCCGAAACGCGGCATCTGGGGATTGTTATGTGATTTTGATAAACAAATTTTAAAAAACTTACTAAATAAATATTTTCTCCTTTGGGTTTTGGTTTTGAGGTGGTTAGTACGGAGTATCCACTCTGCAAAACTTTTTTTGGGGGTGTGTCTAGGGGGAAATTAGGGTCTACATAGCGGGGTCCCCCTTTGTCGGGGGGGGTTTTTGCCGTAGATAGTAGAGGCTTGACAAGGATTAGGTACTGACTGTTTTAGATACTTGCCCCCTAAATAGTGATTCTTGTTGACACTACACTATTTAGGTGTTGTATTTTAGAGATGTCTGGTTAAAAGTTCTATTTTAAAGGATTTTTTTCATTTTGGTGATAGGAATTTTATACAATTAAAACTATTGCTTTAAATATTTGGGAGGTTCTGTGGTTGTAATAAGATATCAAACCCTATAGTTCTAAAAATGTGTTTTATACCAAGTATTTATAATGTGCAGAATAGTTTTATAGTCAAAAGCAAGGGAGACATTTAGACAATGATAAAACATTTATACCCAAAGTTGAATATTTCGAAGACAAATCAAATATGGTTTCTCATGATTAGGAACATGGCTGTGATACAAAAGGTGAATGGCAGTAGAATGATAAAAAAAAAAATCCGGGAAATAAAAAATTTTAAAACTGTAATCACAATGGTGAATGAGGATCGGAAAAATTTGGTTCTTTAGGATGGGCGAATTGATTCTAACCCAATTTGGAATTTGTTTGAAATTCAGGAAAAACTTCGGTTCTGAAAGAAGTCAAAGTTTGGGGTACTCGGGGAACGAAGTGTGCTTTTGATTGATAAAATGGCTCGAGCACATGGCTTACAGGGGAAAAACACTTGGGAGGAAGAAGGGATTGCGCATGACATGGCAGAATGAAGCCAATCAGAGACCGGGGGAATTTGTGATGTCCCCCCGCATATAAAGTCCGGGCGCGCGTGGGGACCAACACTCCTCAAATGTACTGATCAAGGAAGGTGCTGCCCTGCTGTTTTGAAGCTGATACAAAAAAAACTCTTTAAAAAGCGATTTTTTTTGGGGGGGGGGGGGGTGTCTAGTTGTCTCAGAGACTCTTTTCTTCTGTTTTATTTCTGATTTTGTGGGGTATTGGATCAAGTCCGTGTGTCCAGGGCCTGCATATACTTTTTTTGCTATTTCACAGCCATGAATTTTCCAAGGGGGATCTAAGCCAGTTCCTGTTTTATTTTATTTAAAGAAACAGCGTTTTTAAATAAAAAATACCACTTCATTTTTGGCTCTCAATTCTTTTGCCAATTACATCCCCGGGCTTTAACATTCTGCTGTTGTGGTGACAAAAAAAACAGTCTTTCAAACCCCCAAAAAAAACATTTTTCCTGTAGCCCAATTCACAAGGAAGGTTTAAATTCAATTTTTTCTCTTGTTTTGGGAGCATAGAAAACACGCCATTGTAAAACGCTACAAAGCTGTAGTTGCTCAATTGTTTGGCGAATTTACATCCCGGGGCAAATTTAAACGTTCTGCAGTTTACTCCGTAAAAAGAAACTTTTTTGTTTTTACCGCCCCAGAAGAAATTTTGTACATAATTCATTCCAAGGTTTAAAATTTAAACCTGTTTGTGCTTTTTTAAATTCAGTAAAATACAGAGTTTTTAAATGACATACAAGTCATTTTTCTGGGCCATTTGTGGGGGCAAATTTTTATCCAAGAGTTACCCAACTTTTTAGTGGGTTCATTTGGCGTCAATACAAAGGGGTGTATTTATCATATACAATTTCTTTCAAACGTGTCTGAAAATTTTTTGAAAAAACAGTAGTCGACAGGTGGGAGGCTCTTTCCTGCGAGTGGCAGAGGCACAAACATTCCTGGAGCAGGCCCAGGTCACAGCACGGGGACATCGCAGCAGGGGTCACAACTGCCGCTGTCATGTAACGGCCGTGTGTTGAACAGCAACCCAAGGGTTCTTGATTGGTTGACTAGGTCATCCACTTCCTCCCAGATGACATCTGACAACCCCAGCCAAGAGTCGGTGGGAACGTCAGACACAACCCTTAGTTGGCATGGCCCAGGAGCGGGTCAGCGGCCCTCACCTGTCCTCAACCCTCCTCTGTCCCATCCGGTTCCTTCAGCCAGAGATCTACTATGTAGTCTGGGCTCAGCGCCACTATATAGCGAGGATGAACAATTTTAGGAGGGCAGTCAGCAGCTACTTGGCAGTGAAGAAATGGGGCAAATATCCCCTGCTTCTTGCAGTAGGCGGCAAAGTATAGATGTGGAGAGTGGCATAGGAGGTCATGGTATGCAGAGGCTGACCCCTCACAACAAGACCGGTGATGAGGACAGCAGTGACGATGAAACACAAATAGATGTAGCTGACCGCACTTGGGAGCCGGGTGAAGCAAGGGCTTCATCATTGTCAGGAGAAGAGGGCGTCAGCTTGCGCGTCAGGCAGCGGCGCAGCCAGCAAGTGGGTTGTGTGGCCATGAGTCAGCAGGGTAGCAGCAGTGTGAGGTCAGGAGCCAAGTTTCGCAGGTCCAAGAAAGTAGCGGCACAGGGGCTCAGTGAGGCAGCGGCGGTAGTAGTCACTCAGTGCGGAGCGTTGGCGGTAAAATACCATACTCGGCGGTGTGGCAGTTCTTTGCTAAGACACCGGAGGAGCCGAATATGGGTATATGTAGAATCTGTGGGCAGAAAGTGAAGCGCGGCCAGGGAGCTAACGTTGGCACCACGGCCCTGCGTCAACACATCCAGAGTCACCATCTGGTGGCCTGGGAGAAACGTTGCTCAGATGTGGTGATCCATCCTGCCGCCACAGCAGCAGCGCCCAGTGGCACACATGTCATTGCAGCCAGTCAAGGCTCCACCACCTCTGCAGAAGGGAGCTGTTTCTCTGACATCTCCCAGTCCAGATGCTCAAGCTCCTTGCTACTCATGGCGCCAGCAGTCGTTCAGCGAGGCGATTGCAAAGAGACAACAGTATGCGTCCAACCATCCTAAGGTGCAGCAGCTGACCGTGCTCCTGTCCAAGTTGTTGGTACTGCAGTCCCTCCCTTTCCAAATGGACGTTGCACCGTTCAGAGAACTAATGGCTTGTGTCGAGCCGAGATGGAGTTCCAAGCCGTAATTTCTTTTCCAAAAAGGCAGTACCACTACTTCTACATATTTATGAACAGAAGGTGGGCCAGTCCTGGAGCTTATCGGTTTGTTCCAAGGTGCACGGCAGCGCAGACGTCTGGAGCTGTAACTACGGTCAGGGCCAGTACATGTCCTTTACGGCCCACTGGGTGAATGTGCTTCCTGCCCAGGCACACCAACAACTTGGACAGGAGATGCCACTTTCTCCTTCACGTTGTCAAACTGCGGCTCCTGCGCCAATGTCCGCCTCCTCCTCCACCACCACCACCTAAGCCTCCACAAGTACTGCTCCCTCATACCACATGTGTAGGGCACAGCGGTGTCACGCAGTTCTACACCTGGCTTGCCTCGGCGAACGAAGTCACACAGGGGCGGAACTGCTCCGCGTCATGCAGCAAGAAATCGATGTGTGGCTTTCTCCGCGCCAACTGCAAATCGGAACCATGGTGACGGACAATGGGAGGAACATGGTGTCTGCGCTGCACTGAGGAGGGATGGTCCATGCGCCCTGCATGGCGCACGTGTTCAATCTGGTTGTGAAAAGGTTCCTGAAGTCTTCCACCGATCTTCAGAAGATTCTGAAAATGGCCAGGAAACTGCATGCACCATCCATTCCTACAAAGCCAGGAACACCCTCCTCGAATTTCAGCGGCAGAATGGCCTCCCCCAACACTCTGATATGCGATGTTTCCACCCATTTGATTTCCAGCCTGCACATGTTGGACTGACTGTATGAACAGAGAAAGGCCATTAACGATTTTTGATGATCCAGCTGGACAGGAGTACTCCCCTGTGTAATTTTGATGGCAGGTGTCACGCATGAGCTGCCACTGGCTGACGTTTGTTGAGGCCATTCGAGGAGGCCACATTATTTGTCAGTCGCCAGGACTATGGGATGAATAACGTCATTCCACTGCTTCAGGTCCTGGAACAGATGCTGAAAATCTGTCTGGGCAGGGGACTGGAGACGTGGCAGCATGCTGATTTGCCTGGCTAGTGACAGCCGAATAGTCAGCATCCGGCAGAGGGATGACTTCTGGCTCTCCACCTTATTGGACCCTTGCTACCGGTCCAAAATGGGAGCCTTTTTCCCAGCTATTGAGAGGGAGGACAAACCCAAATACTATATGGAAATCCTCCGTAGTCAGTTGGCTGCTGCCTGTGTGCGGCATCGTCCCTCCTCTGACAGGTCTGACCGGGGGGGGGGGTTCTTCAGCGCTCATGTACTACTGCCGCGGCTGCTGGGGGGGAAGGTGGGGGGCGGGGGGGTTCGGAGCTGTACCAGCTCCATCAGCAGCAACCTAAGTCTGGAGTCACTGATGAGCAGCTTCCGTCACCCGCCTAGTGAGGGCAGTCGCCAGCAGCAGCAGGACCTGGAGCAGACCCTGAACCAACAGGTGGTGGCCTACTTGGACAGCACTCTGCCACCCCAGTTAGAAGATCCGCTGGACTACTGGGCAGCCAAACTGGATGTGTAGCCGCAACTTGCCAAGTTTGCAGTGGAGAAGCTGTCCTGCCCGGCCAGTAGTGTGGCATCAGAGCGGGTGTTCAGTGCGGCGGGGGCCATCATTACCCCAAGGAGAACCCGCTTGTCCACGGGAAATGTGGAACGACTGACCTTTGTCAAGATGAATCAGGCGTGGATCGGCCAGGATTTCTACACACCAATGCCTTAGGCATCAGACATGACGCCTCACCCAAACTGAGAAATCAGTCTGGGTTCAAACTACCTGCCTCAGCCACTATTCTGATGCTGCCACCCGCCTGATGCCACACATCTGCTGCCAGTTTCTCCATCTGCCACCAACCATCTTTACCAGGGACTGGTATTACCACCCACCTCCACACTGTCATTGTGCCACCGTCTGACCTAATGCTGCTGCTGTGGCTGCTGCCGTGACCTCCACACTGTCATTGTGCCACTCTGTGGCCTACTCCTGTTTTTGCCACCTACAGAATGTCATTGTGCCACCGTCTGACCTCATGCTGCTTTGGCTGCCGCCTCCACACTCTGTCACTGATGTTGCCACCTGAGCTCTCAGCTTGTTTTTTTCCAGCTGTCGCTGCCATGACTTTATCAGGCAACATTCCCGCTTCAGTTTTTTGGTCAGTTTTGCCCCTGTAAGTGCCCAGGGAATTTTAGAGTGAAGCGATTCAAAGAGCGGTGGCAGTCATGTGCGTGTCATACTAAAACACAACATTGTATGAAGACCAAACCAAGCTCCCTCTGCATATTTAAGCATGGCACAACGTTCTACAGCACCCTGCAGGCTCTGTGCAGCCTGGAAATAGCCGTTTAACGCCATTCGTCCCAAAGTAATTCGGAACGAAGTTATTTTTTGTCGGGAAATCCAGCGAAGTGAGCGAACCGAATTTCGAGAAATTCACCCATCTTTAGTTCTGATCTCCACTACTGATAAGGATGAAGATAAATGGATTCAGAGCTTCAATACTGATATGAAGTGACAACCAAAGTAAGCTGTTCATGGTCTCAACTTTGCCTTCAAAGACATTCTGCAGTTTAAATGTAATAATTCCCATTGTGAGGAATATGGGCTAAAAAATGACATGTCATTCCCCTCCAACTTCATAACTCAAGTCACTCAGGTTGCATACATCCCCCACCACAACTCAATCACAGAATGCCTCAATTAATTAGCCGCCAGCTCAGACCCATTGTAAATGGCCTGCAAGAGGAAGATCTCAATTATGTAAGAGTCATTCAGCCCCAGCAAACAAAGGACAGAGGGGAAGCCATCCCAGCAGGAGGAGGTCAACATATGAAATAATCCTCCTGCAACTTCATTAGCACCAGACTCCTGCTAAAGCATATGGGCTCTCCCAACCAAAGGCTCTCCCAAACATAGCGGCCCCGATATTTCATAAAGTTTTATGGGAGACCTGTTCATAACCGATCCATGGCAGTTTCATATTTTAAAATATGAAACTTTCCACCCATCCTGCTTCCACTCCAGTGGTTCTACGCTTCAGGGTAAGGCAGAAACAAAGCTGGCCTTAGTAAGCCAATAGTATAGGCATGCCTGGTACCAGGGCATAGCTTAGGACCATCCGGTCCTGATGGTGCCACTGGCTCAGTTCTGTCCTAATACCCTGCCGCAGTACGGCACTTTTGCTTAAGCCCAAAACCTGGTTGACCCAAGAGGGAGGAGCTTGTATTCCATTCCAGGGCTGTGAAGGGCGGTGTGGCGTGGTCTGAGGCAATACTGTACAAGCTGAAGCCCAGGCTTGCACAATGGTTGCTTCCAGGAGCACCCACACAGAAGCAGGCCACATTAGACCCACCTCCACCATGTCGGCCCAGAACCAAGCCAACCTCAGGTAACTGGACACATCTTAATGCCTTTGTTTGTAACCATACAGATATCGGTCAGAGGTGCAAATATAAGTATAGAATTGTATATATTGTGTAGTGCACACTCCAAGGTGAATTAAATCTATAAAACTTTAAATCTGAGCTAGTCTGTCTTGATAATTGAACTCACCTGCCCTATTACTGTTTTTAAGACCTAGCTACCCCAAGGCTGGTTCCTGGCATTGCTGTAAGACTAACGGGCCGGTCTTATAACCAAACAAGGAGCTGGTGGCAGCTTATTTGGCCCTGGCAGAGCGCCATTTAACCAGGGTGGGTAAATGGATCTCTCCCAGCCATTCAGGTATGTGGATGAAGGATGTCCTCTCGCACTCCCTGGGTCTTCCTGTGCCTGTGTGGACAGGGGTTGACTCAAATGGTATCTGGCTGACCTTGCCACCATTTGAAAGGAAAACACTTCAAGGCTTGGTATAATTATATACTTTCATTTTCTTCAAGAACAACTTTGTTTACTTCCGTAAAGATACAAATAGCAACATAGTAAATATATAGAGATACAAAAGAGTGGTAAACCTGATGTAATGAACGAGGGCTGAGTCCTCTAGTTCAGTCCTTCCACGTGAAGTGTGGTGAGTCCATGGGTCCTCAGTGCTTGCAACAGGACCCTCAACAGAGCTGAAGAAAAAGCCTGCACATCCTAGCGATGTTTCGGATTATAAACTTCCTTTTTCACGCATGCGCTGTGGGTGACTGTTTTGTCTATATATATTAAGACAAGGTCAAATGGTAGCCCATAAAATAAAAAAAAAAAAAAAAAAAAAACCCACACACTTCAGGTTAGTCTCATGTTGCCTCTACGTTATTGCAACACACAAACAATAGTTACATTTATAGAAAACATTTTAAACTAAAAACTTCATTTAATTCTTTAGGGATGGTGTACATGGTCGTGCACTATATTGCAGCATTAATTCTTATATATTGTGACCTTGCCACCATACACCCCAAGACAGGCTGTTCCCACAAGTGGCCCGGTGGGGGTTTTCCTGACACCCATATACTGAATTATGGTTAATAGTTAATTGCAAAAATGTTGATTTATCAAGAGTTACCTCATCACTGCAACAAAACAGATTGTTTTTTGCAGAGGTTTATATTTCTTATAAACCCATGTATAGTTATGATGTATGGGAAGGCTGTCTTAGGTTTTCAAATGCAATTAGGGACATACTGCACATGTCAGCTGCAGAAAAAACATCTGAACTTTTTGGTCTGCCAACATTTTTTTTTTTTTTAAGTGACAGCTTTTTGAAGTGATGATGAATTATGACATAACTGACACTCCTCGTCTCTGCTCCCACCTGATCTTTGTGCTGTCACAGGTATGTCCTCTAGTACAAGCATCTCTTCCTAACTGCTGTTAAATTTCATTTTCCTGTATTGTGTTTTATGGTAAGTGTCAACTGCATAGAACCACCAGCTCTGTTTAAAATAATTAGCATGTGTTTATGATTACCCTAAGGCTAAAAACCCCAGTTGCCTTTTAAAAGCTTTTCCTTTTTGCTTTTTTTTTCCCCACCTTTTTTTGTCCCCAAAAAAGCGGCAAATTTTATAAAGAAATTTTTACTATATTTGGACCCCTTGTTTTCTGCCGTTTTTTTAAAACGCCCAGCTTTTTGAAGGTTTAGAATTTATGAAAAGAATTGTGACAGAATTTGGGCAAAAAAACTTTTCTTTGTAAAAAAATTTGGGCTTTCAAATCTACAGTTTTTTTCCCCAAATGCTTCCTATTGCAAACTATTTGCTCCCTTTTTTCCCTTCCTTTTCCTACCATCTAGTCATGCCCCCAAAAAAAAAAAAAAATTCTTTCACTTTAGTTCCTCTTTTTCCCTTCCCATGCCAATTATTACCTCCCCCAAACCATCCTATTTTATGGTGTTTTTAAAAATTTTTTGGGGAATATTCTCATAAACCCTTCTGCAGTCTTTTTCTTTTCTCCTGCTTTCGCTGCAGGAGACAACCCCGGGACACCCCTTTCCCTTTTTTTCTTATCCCCCCCTTTCTTTCCTCCAAACGGGAACCCCTGCTAATCCGCTTTAAGTAGTGAAGAATACCCAATTTTTTTTTTCAAGCCCCCCAAATTCCATTTAAAAAGTGACAGGTCCCCACGCCCCCAGCCCCATACGTCAACCCTCCCCTTCCGGAAAAAGGGGGCGGGCGGCCCCCCCCCTTTGGGTTGTTTTAGTAATTTTGAGTTTCCCTGCCCCTTTTTTTAAAATTTTAAAAAAAACTGCCCCTTGATGATTTTTCTTTTTTCCAAAAAGGTTTTTTTTAAAGTTCCCCCCCTTATTCAGGAAAATTGGTAGTGAAAAACCTCCCCTTAAAATAACAAAAAGTCCGTTTTTAAGCGGAGGTGCGGGGGCTGAAAAAAAGCCCCCCCCAGGGGGGTGTGTGGGGGGTGGGTGGGTGTGGTGGGAGAACCACCGGGCGGGGGTTGGGGGTCGGGGGGTTTTCCTGCATTTTGTCCCATTGGAAAAATTTCTTGGGGGGGGGTTCGGGGTTAGAGATTGGAAAAAATTCAAAAAATTCGGGCCCTGACAATGTTTGTATTTTTTTAAAAAGTTTTTAATTAAACAGGGTTTTTTTATTAAATGGGCATTAAACCCATTTTTTTTTAAAAAATTTTTTTAGCGAAAGGTGCTTTTTAAAAGTAGACTTTTAAAGGGGGCTGTTTTTGGTTTCCCTTGTGTACAGTTTTTAACTTTTAAAAACACAGGGACAGGTGTTTTTTAAGAGGGGGGTTGATCGTGGGAAATATGGTTTTTTTAAATTTAACAACCCAATTTTAAAAAAAGGGGGGGGGGGGGTTTTCTGTAAAGAGTTGAAATTTTTAAAAACAAAATGGTAAGGTTTTAAAGGGGGCCAAGGGGGGGGGGGTTTGGGGAAAAGAAAAGGGATGTTTTTGAGGGGTTTATGGTTTTCCTTAGCAGCAGAGGGAAAAAACACAGATGGTAGCTTTAATGGAAAAAATTATTTCTTAAAAACAAAAACCTGTTACTTCCCGGGGTTGTAAACATTCTTTGTTTATGATTGTTTATTAAAAAGTATTTTTTTAAAACTTTTACTTTATCCCCGATAGGTGAACAGTTTTGTTTAAAAGAAAAACAGAAAAATTTGGGGGGGTTCTAGAGGTTGTTTCAATTATTTTTAAAAAACCTTTGTACAAGGGGGTCTTGAAATTTCAAATTGTTAAAGGGGAATTTTTAATTTATTCTTGTACGAAAAGCCTCTTAAAAAAAGGGTTTTTTAAAGCAGGGAAAAAAGCAAAAATTGACCGCAGGACAGAACTATTCGGGGTTTGTAGTTGGTTTTGTAATAAAAAAGTTTTACAATTAAGTTTTAAAAAAAAGGGGGAAAATTAAAATTGGGAAATCTCGCAGACGGGAGAATAAAAAAACTGTAATAAAGGAAGCTTTTTTTTTGTTGAAAGAGTAAAAAATTAATATCCAGTGGGACCCGCTTTTGACGAGGGGTCGGTACCCCTATGAAGGGCCCCGGTTTTCTTACAGACGCGTTTTTTAAGGTAGGAAATCCCCGGGAAATTACCCCCGGCAAATATCCCGGCCCGGGTTTATTGGTTCGGCTTTTCCCAATATCGTAAGTGTAGTTTTTTAAATTTTTTCCCCAAAAAGGGGGGGGTATGTTCTTTGAGTGTATTGTTGTATTTTTTTTGAATCTTTTAAGGTTTTGTTTTCTCCGGTTTTTAGTTTTTTTGGTCCCTTTTACCCCCATATTTTTAATGTTTTAGCTTTTGGGAAACCCAGAAAAATTTTTTTAAGTGGGAGGGTTACCGGCCCCTTTAAATCAGCGAATAATAAATGAGGGGGGGAAAAATTTCTTTTTTGGGGGGTTTAAGGTCAAAGAAAAAGGAAGTTTTTACCCTTTTCTTTAAAACTTTAAAACGGTCTTTTAGCTGGGCCCCCGCTATCAGTTTTTCTTTTCCCTTTTGAAATTGAAAGAGGGCTGCTTTTACTCCCCCAAGGGCCCTGCCCCCCCCCCCCCAGATTAAAAATTTTGGGTTTTGGAAAAAGGGCCCTCACAGGTATCTGCTGGGGGTCCAGTTTAAAAAGCGGCATTTTTTAAATTTTTAAAAAAAACAGAGGATTTTTTTGAAAATTTTCCCATAAAAGCTTTCATTATCCACAAACCTTTTAAATTACCTTTTTAAAGGGCCCGGTCCCCAGGAACAAAATCTTTTTTGATTTGTAATTTTTTCCCGGTGGTTTTGTGTTTCTTTTAAGCTGGCTCTGTCGAGGGGGGTATTTGGCCGTAGCATTTGGGAACCCGTTTTTGGCATGTTTTTCCTGAGGCGGGGGGGACAGTTTTTTACTTTTTTCACATAGGGGGGCCGCTTGCAGAATTTGTTTTTTTAAAAATTTTTCTGGTCAGCGGGGCCCTTTCAGACAAAAAATATCTTTTTTTTCGTGTAAAGTTTGATTCAGTTAAAGACCATTTAATATAATTTTGGGTTTGGGTTTGAATATATCTCCCAAAAAATGGGCCCCCAAATAGTCTACGGCTTAGGGGCGGCATTTTAGCCGGAGCTCTTTTGTGAATTTTAAATTTTGGGGGCCTGCGAGCCCCTTTAATGATGGGGGGCCCTGGGAATTTTTTTGTAAAATAAGCCTGCTTTTAAACTGCGTGCCAGATTTGCGGGACTGTAATTTTAAAATATTTTTGAGGGTAGGCTCTAAAAACTTTTAGAGGTTTTAAGTTTGGGGAAAATTTTGCCAATCGCCCAGGTGATATCCCCCCTAAACTGAAAAAAAGTCGTTTTGGTTTAATTTAAAAGCCACACGAGCCCCATAAGCAAAGGGCCCGTATTTTTTCCTGTTTCACGTTTTTGCATTTTATGTAAAAGGGGAGGGTATTAAGATCATAATACAATCCCCGCTCCCTAAATGAAGAACCCCAAAGGGGGAAATTACCCGGTCAGGGGGGCGGGCGATGGGGTTAAAACTTCTACGAAAAGAGTTTTCCCGGATTATTTTTGTGTGGGGGGGGTACAGCAAAAAAATCCCCAAAACTAGTTTTTGTAAAACTTACGGGGCCCTGGGGAGGGAAGGGCCCAAAGAGGGTTTTCACTAGAAGAGGTCGCCTGGAGTACGTCTGGGCTGTTTTTCCGACGTAGTCGTTTTTTTCGCTTTTTCTTTTTTTTTACCGAGCAGTGGGGGGAATGATGTGTGAAATGAGCTTTTTTTTACGGATTTTTTTGCAACAAAGACCCGACCCTTTCCCTTTTGCTCTTTGGGGGGTTTGGGATTTATTGGCCCCCTTAATGGCGATGAGGGAGAAAACTGCTGCCCTCTAGCAATATTTTTTGCGGCTTTTTTTTACATGGGGCTTTCCCAAATTCTTTTCCCTTTTTCCTGAAAAAGGGGGGACGGCTTTTTAAAAAAAAAGACCAGGAATAGTCCAGCCAGTCCCGCTCCTTAGTCACCCAACCGCGGAACCCTTTTAAAAACCCATTGCCAGCTTAAAATAATGTAGTAACGGGCAAAAACCCACTGGGGTCGCCATACACACTTGCGACAGATTTTATTTTTTTTAGCGCTGCCTTAGGGGCCCCTGAATTTGGTAAAAGAAGGATGCCACTTCCCGTTGCGGATTTGGGGGTACGCCGCTTTTCTGTAAAATGGAAAAGGTTATAGAGTCAAAGGGTTTGTTTGAAAGAGGTATGAAACCCGGGCCCGTGTGAAAGGGGAAGGGTACAATATCGGTGTCGTTCCCGGTGACTTCAAGGATCGCAAAATTTTTTGGGGCGTTACCCAATCACCCAACAGCGGGGTTTGTCCCTTTTTCCGTATCCCAAAAAATGTATAAAATCCCCCCTTTTTTATCGGCATAAAAAGTTTTTCCTGTCGGGGTTTTAATTAGTTTCGGTAGAATTCTCAACATACCCGGGCAGGCCTAAAATACGTGACAACTTGTTTCCCGGTGAAAAATTGAAAACGTTTGTGATTCACTCGGATAAACGGTTCTTTTTTTTCGGGTCGGAAACGTGCTTTAAAAGGGTTTTTCAGTACCGAAAATGAAACAATCTTCTCGTTAATTGCCTTTAAAAGTCCCCTTTTAAAAGGTTGCGTAAAAAAAACCTGATTTGTGTAAAAATTTTTTTTTTAGTTCCCCCCTCGCGTTTACCAAATAAACGGCCTTTTGATTTTTTAAAAGTATACCCTGTTCGCGGGGGTTTTTATTTTCCGTTTTGAAACGACTTATAGGGTCCTGAAAGGTGAACAGGTTTGGGGTAACTTTTCGTATATGTAGATATGTATTTTCAGGGTTTTTAAATTTTTATGGAAAATTTTTGGCTGTGTTTAATATAAAACGAGCCTGGGCTCCATAATTTAAAACAGCTATCAGGTCTGCTTTGCAAAACCAGCTGTTAAACTTTGAGGCGATTAAACCCAAAACCCCTTTACCCAAAAAAATAAGTTTTTTCCCCTGCTACGTTTTGTATTTTGTATCTTTTCTATTTTTTTGACCGTTTTGCGTTCTCTTTGGGGGCTTTTTTAATCTCCGAGATTAAAAAAATCCTTCTAGGATCAACCCCAAAAAGTCACAAATTTTAAAAGAGCGGCTTTTGGAAAATTGTGTTTTTTTCTGAGAAAAACAAAAAATTTAAAACCATATAAGTCTGCTCATATCCTTTTGTAAACGGCCTTTTTTAATGCACGATTTTTCACATTTGGGCTCCAAATTTTTTAAAAACGGGTTAGTGGTTTTTAAAGCTTATTTTTCTATTTAAAAAATTTTTCCTTTTTCTTAAAGGGTTTTTTTTTGTTAAGAAAAAAGGAAATGCAGCGAATTGAATTATGTTAAAATGTGATTGTTAATTTAAAAACTAGATCTGTTTAAAAAATCCCAATTTTAGCGGGTTTAAATGTTAAGCCAAAGCGAGATATTTTCCCCAAAAATTTTGATTTAAAGAGCGTTTTTAAAAAACCCCAACTAAGGCCGCTTTGACAGTGTTTGTCGTTTTTAGGGAAATTTGGGGAATATTCCCGGGTTTTACAAATAGTTTCATAGCTTTATTTATTTTAAATTTGGCCCGCCCGGGCCGTCGGAAACTTTTGGGGCAAAACGGCTGGTTATCTTAAAAAAACCGTCAAAGCGCGGCGACTGAAGGTCCATGTTTATCCTTCAGTTCAAAGCCCCCAGGCTTATCGATTTTAAAAAGTTTGTTTTTGGGTTTTAAAATTTATTTAACTCCCTCTTTTTCCTTTGCATATTCAATCATAGACCAGAAACAGCCCCCATTTAAAGGTCAATTTAAAAAAACAAAAACCTTATTTTTTTACAAAAAATTTTTTGGGTGGTTTATGTAACGTAAAGGGGTATCTTGAGGGCCAGCCAAAAGCACAGATTTTTTTGTGATATTCGTTTTTTTTTAATTACTTGTTTTCAATTTTTCTTTGCCACCAAAAGGGCTTTTTTCCTTTAGGTGTGTAATATTGTCTTTGCAGTTTTTTTTCTAAATTTCGTTCAAAATCCCCAAACTAATTCAGCAATATCTTTAAGGGCTAGGGGGATTGGTCAGTTTTATAAAAGGGTTCATGATTTCACTATTTCACAGGCCAGCAATTAATTATTGACAAAAAACCCCCAAAATAGAAATAGGAAACCGTTCCCCCTTCTGACACACCTGATGCTGGCAAAATCCCACCCCCCATTTAAGTCTTTACCCGGAAAGCACTGAAAACCCTTTTATAAAAAAGAACAGATTTTAGCCTTTTAAACAATCCCCTGTGACAGCTACCTTTGAAGCACCAATTTTAACGGCCCCAGTAAGTACTTTAAATTTTTTATTTGTTGAAAAATATAGAAATTTATTTGTGCATAATAATATTTTTTTATTTGTTTTTAAACACATGTTTTTTCAATTTTTTATACTATAGAAAAAGTTTAAAAGGGATGGGAAAACTTTGTTAAAAATTAATTTTTTTGATGTCCAACCAAAAAATGAAAAAAGTTAACCGCCCATGGGCTGCTATAGATGACTTCAACCCATTTTAGAGTTTTGGTAAAATTTTAATTAATTATTTTTTTTTTTAAAAATTTTTTTTTTTATTTTTTTTTTGCCTCTCTTTATGCCATCGACTTTGATGTACAAAACCCCCCAGGCCGGGGGGGGCGATACGGGGCCGCATTCAGTCGGTCGTGGATGAAAATTTTAGAAACAGGCCTTTATCGGGAAGTTTATACGTTTTAATTTGGTTATTTAAACAAAACTGTGTAGTTTGGTATTCATTTAATCAAAATATGAAAAACAGCCCAAAAATTGATTTCTGTTTCCGTTTTGTTTAAACCCAAAAGCACCTATCGTTTAAAAAGGAAAAGGAAGACAGATCGCAAAAAAGGGTTTTAAAAAAAGGGAGAATTTAAGCATTGATTTAGTTTTAAAAAAGCTGAATGTAATACAGAATTTTTTAATATAATTTTAAATGTATTTACGAGCGAAAAATTACTAAAGCCCAAAAATGGAATTTAAAGAGTTTTTCCCCCCGCCCGATCAAAGGGTCCCAAAACCCCTGGTTTCAATGCATGTGACGCCCTAGATCCAACCCGGGAATGGGGGTGGGGCTAACCCGGGGCTAGCAAAAATAAATAGTAGAGGTTGGTCATTCATATTTGCTACATTCTGTTTCTATACATAACTACGTCGCCCCCCCCCCCCCCCCATTAAGTAAAATGCTTGCTTTAAACCTTTGGGTGGGGCGAGTGGTTTTGTGTGATCTTAGGGACATAAAGGGGCATTTTTGGGTTTTTTTTTTCTGTATAATAATAAAAATTTTATATAAAATTTAGAAATTTTTTTCAATTCGTTTTCTTTAAACTTTTAGGTTTCGAAAGGGGGAAAAAATCGAAATATGAAAACAAACGCTTAAAAGAGCGGATGTTATCGGATCAACGACCAGAAAAATTTATTTCAAAAAAAAATCTTTTTTACAAAAACACCCGGTGCCCCTGTAACAGTCTATCCCTTTTTAAACCCACTAACAAAAGCGTACGCTCAAGCCGTTTTCACGCCCTAAAAAATGAAGAAATCCTTAAAAGTTTGTGGAAAACCCCTTTCTTTAGCGAAAACGGAGTCCCGAATAAAAACCCTAAAAGAAATTTTCAACCCCTGACGGGAATTCGAAGTAGATGATCCCCCAAAAGTCGGTTTGATCCTGGGTAAGCCAAATTTTTTAATCCAAATATACTCGGGGGGGTACAAAAAATCAAAATGCAAAACACCTATTTTTCCCCAACCCTCATACAATAGGAGTTTTGGCCCTAAGTCATGATTGCGGACTATGGTCGAAGGGGAAAGCTCACCCACATTAAAAGAAAGGGTGGATTTGAAACCTTCCTTTTCCCATATTCGTAAACCCAAAGGATTTCTTTTGTTTAATCGTTTCGGGAGAACTCTGTCTCGTATGCCCCGCCCTAAAAAGCAGAGGAACTGGCTGAGTTATTGTATCAGTTTAAATTTCCCTATTTGAGACCCCCCCCCGCGAAAACCACCTCCAGCGAGTTTTTAAGACTATAAAGCGCCCAAATATTTTAAAAGGGGCTTTTAAAAAAAATTGGTAGGAGCTAACAGGGCAAAACGGGGGGGGGGTACGGGCAGGGGACCCAAAATTTTTTCCAGGGAAAAAACACCAAAAAACGGCAAGCAGACTTTAAAAACATCACCGCGATCTTCGCAAAAAAAGGGAAAATGCAAAAAGAAGCCTTGGGAAAAAAAAAATGAGGCTCCATTAGAGGGCTTGAAACACCTTTTACACAGGCACAAAACCCTTTTACAGAGACAATAGCGAAAAAACAATTTTTGTGAGGGCGGGCCCAAACCCCTTTGAACGCTAAGCGCCCACAGATCCCCCCGAACCCGGGGCGGGCAATGTTGTTTGAATCCCATAAGGTTCTGCGTTTCCCACAGCCAAAATTTTTTTTTTAGACAAGGGACTTGTTAAAATTTGGAGGTGTTGAGTATATCGATCACTTTAGATTTGTAAGTCCCCGGGTCGTTTTTTTGTTTATTTGTAGGGGTGAGCGCTGTAAACCCAAAGCCCTACAACTTTTTTGAACGAGTCCCCGGTGATCTTATTCCCCGGGGATTTTGTACAGTTAAGGTTGAAGGTGCCCCAATTTTAAACGTGTATTTTTCAACAAAAAACCGTGGGGGGTTTTAATTTCAGATACTTTTTTAATGCCGTGGCGGGAAAGCGCTGCAGGGTAACAACTTCCCAAATTTTTAGCCCGGGGACCGTCTGAAAAATCGTGGTTACCATCATTAGAAATTTGAGTGGCGGGGGAAACGCGCCCTTTAAAAGCTAAACACTTAAGTTTGAATCATTTAGAAAAGGAAATGGTTGTATGATTTTTAAAAATTTTCGACTCTAATCTTTTTGGCTGGTAGTTTATGTGCTTTTATAAAATGGATGTTGGGATGCTGTTTATGAACAAAAATTTAAAAAGATACCCGCTGATTGGGGACTCCCTTTCCAAAGGGGTTTTGTGAGTTTTAGGACATTGGAGATTTGAAGGGGCTTTTTATTGTCATTTAAAATGCTTACCACACTGAGGGAATTGGCGTTATTTTGACACGGGAAAAAAACCTTAGGGTTTTTAAATTTTTATATTTTATATCTGACGGTCATTTTCTATGGTATCAAAAAAGTGAAAGGGTTTTTTGGTTTCTAAATCTTTTTTGAAATGTGTAGTTCTGGGGTTTTACCACAAAGGGAATCATTCTTTCCGTTTTTTGTAAAGGTGTTTCCCGAGAGAGGGAAAAATTTTCCCAGTGTAGGTTTCAAAAATTTACGATGGGAACATGTCGGGTTTTTTTTCGATCCCTTTTGATTGCTTTTGGAAACCCAAAACAAAAACCTAGCGCTAGATAATCCCAGTTTTCGACATTAAAAAACATTTTGTGACAAGTGCTGCCCCTTTTTTGCAAAAGGGAGGAAAAAAAAACGTTTTGAAAGGTCTTCGCCCGCGGGGTGTGCGGCGTCATTTGGAGAGATTTGTTTTGGGAAACTTTGTTTCATGCAAAAGTTATAAACCGTTTAAAAAGGGGGGTTTCTCTATGTTTCTATTGGGTTTTGAAAAAGATGCAGGAAAATTGGGGTACAATCCCCAATTTCATCCATGCTAAAAAAATGTTGGTACGCTTCCCCGGGGTTTTGGGGTAAAAAAAAGCACCCTTGAGTTTGTCCCCTTTTTCACCAGCGGCAAATTTTTAGGGGCCTTTCTTATTTGCACACAACTCGGTCGGTACGATTTTATTTTATTGTTAAAAAATTTTTTCGTGAAAAATTACGAATACAAACCCCTTACACAAGGCGGACGCCTTTTGTGTTAACCCTTTCCCGATCTGGACTTGCGATTTTAAATTTAAGCCTGAATTTTCTTACCTCGAAAATTTTAGTAAAAATATGGGAGGGGTATGGGCTTTTCAGGGGCCCAAAGGGGCCCCTTTTTCCCCACCACTTTTTAAAACAGAAGAAAATCAAAACTTGTGGGGGCCCCCTACCCGGGTGTTGAATATTACCGGGGGTTGATTTTTTTGTTACCGACGAGGGAAAAAAAGGGGTTCTTGGGTGTGGTATGAGACACAAAAAACCCACTTTTTTTGATTTAAAGGGGAGCTTTTTAAAAGTATGGGCGGGAAAAATGTTGGGGGTATTGGACGAAGGGTTTTCGAGTGTTACAGAGCCAGGGTAATGGAGATGACTAAAAAGAAAGTTTAACAGAGTATTGTAAGAAAGAAAAGAGGCTTTGTTTGTTCGTGATACCGCGTAATAGATCCCTTTCAAATTTAATCACATTGCTTCTGTTTGTATGACGATGTTTCGTTTTATTTTCTCTCCCAAAAAAACACCATAGGCGATATTACCCTGGCTGAACAATTAATCACAAGAACAAAAAAGTGTTTCTCACACTTCGCTAATCAGTGGCTTATGTATGTGGCCCACTACAGAGAAAATCGACATACAGCACGCACAGAGAGGGGCGAAAAAGAAAGTAGGAAAAATACTATTTTAGACGGGTAGTGCCTGCATCTAATGGAACAGCACACGGCATTTGAATTTCATGGTTGTTTTTACCGACGTTGTCCCATTTGCATAATCAGCAATTGACACAAATAACGTCACAAAAACCACTTACGGTCAGTTGTATTACAGTTTCTGGGCTAAGAAACGTTTTCTACTAAGTTGTGGGTACGTGGTACGATTAATATGGGAACACGAATGGAACGACATGATTCAAAATGATTCCAGTCTTCAATCTTTTCTCAATAAAATGCAGTTTCCAACACCGCTAGATCCCCTTGATGCCCTCTATGGGGTAGAACTAATGCCATCAAACTCTAACACAAGCAGATGGAGGGGAGACTCTACATTACTGAAAACGATTTCCACACAGTCTGTAACAACCTTTGTTAACAAAACAAAGACATACACCATAGGCCATCCCTGTTTATTTATGACAATTTAGTTACATCAAAATTTACTTTGGCATCGCACGAGTTAAGGTGTATCCGTCCGAGAATTTTGTTTTATTTCGTACCTCCCGGTTAAAATGAATCATAAATTGATGTTTCCTCTATGCCACACTTGCGCATTAAACTCCCAAGCGGATGTGTGCACGCATAGCGACGAACAGCGGTCTCTGACCGGCACGTGGTGCACAATAGAACTAAGAGGTTGCGCGTTAGAAAAGGGTATAGGAATCGCTCCAAATCTACGAATTTGGCATTTTCACACACATCCAAACACGCTATTTACACCACTACATTAAATTACATCTTTAGGGATAAACAAGAGTCCACGGTCTTTCCCACGGTGTCACGGACAGATCCAAGAAAAAACAGTACATCGAACCACCATTTCTTGAAAAAAAGGAGGCGTGCAACTAAATGCTAAATGCGCAATATGTTGCTGTAAACCTGCTAAAAGACAGATCCTCCAAACTTTTCTTAATTCTTTATGGGGGAAGTTTGCGCAGGAGTAGCAATTTACCGGTTAACCGCCATTGTTACAGACCCCGATAGCTCTTCGCTACGTATTTCGTCCATACAGGATGTTTTCGAGTTGAATTTTATTGACGATAGACAGGCCAATATTAACTGGAAATAAAACAGAGCAAACACCACACAGTTAACAAAAACACCAACATTTTATAGCGTGCTTTACAACCCGAACGCCAGACTCGAACTGTAACACTTCTGGACCCGTTTTGCAGGAGAGGATGTCTGTATCATGATACAGATCAGTCATCTTGTGTGAGCACCGAGAAGGGTGACCTGGAAGCACGCCTTAGGTGGATATCGGGTGAAATTAACCAGCGAGATACCCAACGACCACTTACAAAACTCAGGTTTGTTTCAGCAGTCCCAAAAACTTATTGTTACACAACAGAACAACTGATAAAACTGTTGGGATGAAAGTTAAGGGGATAACACTAAAAGTTGCCTAATGCTTCAAAAGGTTTAATTTTGAAAGACCTAAAAGATTTAGTTTTGGCTTACACCAAAATCCCAACGCTGAAAACCATGACTGTATAACTCTTGAAACAGCCTGATATTGTTAGAAATCAGAAGGTGTGGTTGCATTGAGACTAGAGCGCTGCGAAAGACTCAGAGATGTGTATATACAAAAAGGTATTTGTTAGAAGATACCACAAAGACCGTCACCTTTGGTTCTAAATACCCGATCAGACACTTACAACCGGTCCTAATTAGTTTTTTTTCAGATGAGCTAATATTCAGATTTAAGAATGCTCACGATAAGCGTCCTAATTAAGAAACTTGAAATAAACAAAGAGCCCCGCGCCAGCCGTGCACCAACAAACGCTACTTGTAAACACGTGTTATATACCCACAAATTTATAACATTTTCCTACGTCTATTAGCATCAATGGACACAAACGACGCTTACAACATCCTTTTCCTGCATTTTAGCGGCCCCTTATTCCAATCTGGAAAAAGTTTTTTTGTAAGACAACTGATTACAAAATGCTGAAAACAACATTTAATTCACACAAAACCCTAAAATATTGTCTGGTTTTATGCATGTTGGCAAAAATTATAACGATGACCTGTCTCATTCTTTCCCCAGCATCAGATTTTATCGAAGGTCCTGTGCCGCATAACTTTTATAGATTGAAGAGTTATTTTCCACCTTGATAAGTAAATTCTCGACAGTTTTTGATGACCTTTGGAGAGTGCCAGTGAGGGGGGGGTGGTGGGGGGAATTTTTAGAGATAGAGAGGGAGCCTTTACCACGTATGTTCATCATAGGAAATTTAAATATACTGTAACTGGTGCAAAATATATTTCTGCCAGGGTAAAAAAAGAGTCGTACAAAAAATTCGAATACCAAGTACATGGTTCTCTTAAATAAACCCCGTGATAAATTGCAGAATCCTAACATTATCGAGACAGATGTACCCCGTGAAACCCGCTTCTTTTTGGAGGTTTTGAGATGCCACACTCGAGCCTTATGCTTATTTATTAGTAAGATTTAAAATCTAATACCCCTGAGCCCTGCTTCGTTTAAGATCAGCTTTTTTTTCCCCCGGCCTTTACCAGCCGTGTACGTCCTAAAGAAAATAAGATAAATAAAACTGAACTTATATATAGACTATACAGTTAGACCTCTGTACAAGTAATCGAACACGATTTCGGAGAGGTTTGCACGCAATTGGGCCTCTCTTAAAGAACGTTAGTGAATGGACCACTCCTTCAGTCCAAAAATCTATTTTGCGAAACAGGCTATTAATGGATTTAATAGCAGCCATATGGGGAAATAGCCCTAAACATCTAAATGCCGAATCCCCCAAAAAGAGCGGACAGAAAAAAATATAAGAAGTGGCGATAGCTATAAAAAAACTCGAGTGATAAAACACAGCCCCTAAAGAAAAAGAAGCGCATATAGTGTATCAAAGCGCGGGTTCATAAGGACCGCTGGTTGGGTTCTGCATACCGTTAATAACAAGCCTACTTTTAACAAGTAAGGTACACCGCTGAGAAAATGTACTTGGTTCCTAAACACGAGCTCAAAATATAACCGTCGTTGCTACGCTACCACTAACATACGCCAGAATGTGATGCAACTCCTCGGAGCCTGAAAATTAGAGACTTTTATATCGCACCGAATCTTATTTAGTGATGTGGAAAATTAAAAAATATGCAAGAAATCGTACAGAGGTACTTGGTACTCGCTAAACAGGACACTTAAAAAGATCTTGCGACTTTAAATCTGTTACAGCTTTTAAGATTCTGTTCATCAGTCAAGGTCAGATACAACTTCTGATAAAAGCGATGTTCTCCTGGAGATTGTAAAGTCATGTCAATCCCAACTGTTTAAGAAAAAATGCCGACATTGCTAAACAGACTGTTCCCAGAACTACGCGGTTACAACGTGGAATGATAAAGGCGAATGATATTTATAGGGGAAATGTTGTTCGGGGTCTAATATTGATGATTTGGTTAGAAGCGCTACTCAAAGTTCACGTCGCTTTCAATAACAAAAGAATCCCGCCCCGGCAAGAATGACAGTTATGCAACCCATGGCCGAGATTGAATATACTTCTAACAGTTTGTGGGGATTATTCATTCTACAAGAGAGATTCTGACGGCTTAAAAATTACGCTGAATTCCTGGCCGTGTACACCTAAACGGAGGAATCTACGTACTCCCCCTGCACGTCGCCCTGGTGTGTCACAGGGGAGTTTTACTTCGCTAAAAAAAGGCGGCCACCAATATTGCAGTGTACATGTTAACTTTGTAAAAGTAGTCTTTTTCCTTGTACAATTAATATGGTCCCGCTTCACTCTGATATTTGAATAATAGCCGCATGTTATAGTCATAAAGAGTTACGCCTCTGTGAAGCGTAAATACCATTAGATGTTATAAAATCTTCAATGCTGTCATAAAAAGTTTGTTTCAATAAAGCTTTTTAAAATACGTTTCTATATTTGAGTGGTCTCAATTTCTATTCTGCTGCGTGGCTGGTGGGAGGAGGTGTTCTGTATGACGTAATAACATACACGCCAGTAAGTACATGCCAGGGGCTTGTGTCTACGTATAACACATGCGGCACTAAGACAATGTCTAGACATTCCAGAGCTATAGCTGAGGCGGGAATTAAACACACGTGCAATCAGACTTGTCTAGAACATGTCCCCGCGCTATAGTTGAGCGGGAACTCTTCCAAGTTACTATGACAACGCAAGGGGAGGGGCCGCCTGTCCACTTTACCGGTCAAGGGGAGGTGTTGACGTCTGGGCCTGGGGCTGGCACCTGTCACTTTAACCGGAAGTGGGCGGCCTTGAAAAAACATGCTATGCTTCCTACTCAGGGACATATTGACGAAGCGAGTCAAGTGAAGTTAAGGAAAAAAACAAAAATTTTCCTGACTAAAATATTGGGATATCCTATTTAATGGATCCTGATTAATTAAAAGATAAAATAGCCCCCCCGTCCACCATCACATTCGAGAAAGGGAAAAGTCTTAAGATCGACTTGTGAAGAGTCACTACATACCTCCCTCTGATGATTCCAATGTGGCTCAAGTAGACAACCCAAAGGGTTGCCCACAGATGTAGTGGTTGCATGTTTTCTAATATCTTGAGAACCGAAAAACGTTCTGTAATGCAAAAAGCTGGACCATTCCCTTTGTAAATTAAAAACTACTTCATTAACTGTCATTCAAAAGAGTGATCTAGCGTATTCAAATTGTCCCATTCGTGACTTGAATACATAGGAAAGACACAGCTTGAGTTAAGAAGAAGAATTGGCGAACACCTGTGTGACATTCGCAATAAGAGAGACACACCGGTTTCAAAACACATGTGGAACCGACATGGAGGAGTATTTGGAGGCATGAGAATAATGGGAATCGATCTTGTGAAATCTCATGAAAGGAAAGGAGATCTTGATAATGACCTCCTCAGATGTGAAACTTTTTGGATATACACATTGGGAACGGTACACCCACAGGGACTTAATGAGCAGCTGAATTTCAGTTGCTATTTATAACCCTCCTTCTGCATTAATATGTATTAATATAATACGGTGCCTTGTAATACTGTATTCCCATCATTCATTGTGGGAATTCTTTATTAATCTATATGAGGTTGTGATTGTAATCAATAGGCACCATACATATACTTGTGTCAATTAGGCTCGGTTATATCATGATAGTAACCAATGAGGTTATGACAGTAATCAATAGACACCATATATATACTTGTGTCAATTAGGTTCGGTTATACTATGATCCAACTATATTCCCTTATAGTGTAGTTCCCTTAGTTTCCATCGATGTGTATATGTGGTATTTAATCTTGCTACTACTAATCTAAATTTACATCTATTGTCACCATTGTGATTCTATTTTATGTTTTGTGGTGTATCTATTCCATCATGGCCACTACTATGATGGTGTCTAACGAGACCTTTTCACTGCAGATTACTGCTGTTACCTTGGTGATCTTGCCTGGGTTCTCAACGAGTGACAGATTCACGCCCTTTATGGGCGGATCTGTCCTCGTTTGCATCAATGACGGGCGCCACATTGGGATAGTGACGCGCGTCACTGATTCCCGCACTGCGGGCGGAAGTCGTCACTAGTATTCCGCAACTGAGGGCGGAAGTGACGACAACTCGGAACACGCGCGCGGCCAGGTTCACCTGGTAACGGCCGCAAACATCCGGTCTTCGGCGTACTTAAGGCTGGCTCATTCCTATGTTAAACGGCGGGCACACCATTGCCCTTCCGGTGGTACTAGGAGCCGTACGCTCCATGACCTACTCTTCAGTCATCCCTTGACTCCGCTTCATTTTCGTGAGTATGGATTTGTATACTGGTTAGCTATTTATTGTGCATTAAGTCTGGATTTATGGGTGGCATTTGGGGATAATTTTCTGTTTGTATGCCTGTCGGGCATTTATAATGAGATTGTTTCAGCCATCCATTTATAGCTACCACTTACTGTTTTTTACCCAAAAATTTTTTGGGGGAATTTCACTTTATTTGTTTAGGCCCTTATGAAGACTCATTTTATTTTTAGATCCCATACATTACTCTTTCGTCCCCTGAGGAGACCGTGGTGGGTCGAAACATGTTGGGACATTGCATGGGACATTGTATGAGAACTGCGTAAGGGTAAGAGGGGAGTGTGTTGTGTGGGTCCTCGCATCTTTGTGGGGTCGTCCCTTTCGGGGCGGGAGCTCCGCATATGCTCTAGGTGCAAGGACCACCAGGGATCCATCTGTTAGAAGGTCCCCTCTTATTGATGGCACCTTTGTTTTTTGTATGTGTGTTCTGGTTATGATATTCCGAGCATACGTATATTGGGAATATTTTGAGTGCTCAGCCGCACCTTATTTTAAATTGTGAAGTAAAAGTTATATTTTATACACAAATTATCATATGCACTTCATCTTTTCTGTGTTTTCCTTTTTGTGTGTGATGGAGTAATTACTCGATTTTATCGGGACTAGGTTCTTTTTGAGATAGGATGGGAACTTCGGTCGTGTGTACTGTGTTTCCCAAATTGGTCCTGATACTGGGGATGTAGGATGCCGTCATTTGGTCTCTGGAGGCCTTAGCCAGCAGATACCCACTTTTATTTCCATATTCGTAAAATTTACTACGATGGGCTTGTATAAGTTTGCTCCAAGAAGACTCAAAGAGTCGACGAACCTCCAACCTCGCCAGTACCAGCTCCCGTAATACAGAGGCAATGCTGCAATTCCAGGGAAGATACTTTTTGGAGGGCTGTCGCTACAGAGGCTGTACGTGCCTTCTTTAACCGGCTACCATGTTTTATTAGGATACCTTTCAGAACACACTTCAAGGCTTCCCACTTTACTATGGGGGCTGTGGGGTCAATGGACTGCCGTAGGTCAGCTAGGCACACTGGATCGGACAATAGGGCCTCATTTAACCTCCAAGACTTCACCTGTGGGGACAAAAAAGGGAGGCAAAAAGTGGCGAGAATTGGAGCATGGTCAGACCATAGCACGCTTCCAATAGAGGTGGATCTCAGCCACGAGAGGGCATTTTGTTGCATGAGGATATAGTCAATCCTACTATATGTATTATGTAGGGGAGAAAAGAAACTATAATCCCTATCTGAGGGGTGCTGAAGCCGCCAGCCATCACACAACTGAAATCTTAGTAGAGCTTTTTTGACTTTTTTGATAGCCGAATAGGATATTGAGGATCGGCCTGTTGAATTATCAAGCGTGGGGTCTAATGTGAGGTTTAGGTCCCCACAAAATAGTAAGGTGCCCTGAACATGAGTATGTAAGGCATCTAGGACCTGCAACAGGAAGGAGACCTGTCCCTGGTTAGGGGCATAGACATTGACTATAGTGAACAGGCGTCCCTGAATAGAAAGCGTCAGTATCAAGTATCTGGCCTCTGCATCAACAACGCAATTTACCACCTGGTGCGGTAAAGACTTGTGGATGGCAATTGCGACTCCTTTACTTTTAGAGTGAGGATTATTGGCAAAATGCCAATGGGGGTAATTCTTGGTTGTAAGGACTGGAGCTGCATCGGATTTAAAGTGGGTCTCCTGCAAACACAAAATTTGTACTTTTTTACGGTGGAAGTGATAAAGAATTTAGGACCTTTTCGTGGGGATATTAAGGCCCTTGACATTAAAGGATGCTACATTAAGGTCCCCCATTTAAGTGTTTGGGGGAAGATGTCACATAATAAGTCCCGGGACCCAGCAGACCAGAAAAGGAGAAGGGGGGGGGAAGAGGGGTATAGGTGATGGAGACATACGGGAGACCGACCAAAGAAGCATTAAGCAGAGGGGGAGTATCCTGCAAAAAAAGACTAGAACGACATCTTACAAACCATGGAGTATTCCCCACCGCAAAGCGGTAGTGAGGGGCTCCCATCCCTATTGGGGTAGCGTAGAGGGTATGCATGTTCCAAGGCAGCTCCCAGAATTATGAAATAACAAAAATGTAAGTAATAACATCCGACAAGATAAATGAATAAATTCTAACAGTGATAACAACACGGGTAATTTCCCAAGTGAAAAGGCCAAGCTAACATCTCAGGTGTCCTGGCTGGTCTGGGGCGAGGTCTGAGCCAGGGCAAGGGCTCCCGAGACCAGGTATGTCTTACGCCTAGGGGGGACTTTCCCCCGGGTCTTTCTGGGCGGGAGACCCGCGGGTCGCTGCCCCCGATTCTCCCGTGGGGCCGTGACACCCGATCTCTGCCAGGGAGAAGGGGGGATTGAGGGCCAGTCCGGCAAAGAAATGTCTGTGATCTGCAAGTCGCTCAAAAACGCAGGAAGGTCCTCTGGAGAGCGAAGAATGTGGGTGCGATCTGCCTGGCGAGCAATTAAAGCAAATGGGAACCCCCACCGGTAAGGAAAGCTTCTTTCACGGAGGACGTTGATAACGGGCTTTAGCATAGCACGTTGCGCTAGGGTGTGACGTGAAAGGTCCGGATAGATCTGCAAGGACTGTCCTTTGTAAGTGACGGAACGACCTTTACGGAGCCGCTGCAGGATCTCTTCGAGAACAAAGAAATGGACACGGCAAATCACATCCCTGGGATGATTGGTATCGTTGCTGGCGGGGCGCAGGGCTACAGGCCAAGGCCTCCTCAGGAGAGCGAGCAGCCATAGTGCCCATATGAGCGTAGGAAGCCACTGGCGACACAATAGCCAAGCCGTTACGAGAGTTCAAGTCTGGAGACATGTGTGTCTCACTAATATTACTAGGATAGGCAGGCGAGTACGAAGTGGGTGTGGGGCTCCTTGAACAGATGGGCTCTGGGTCCCGTGAGAGGCTAACCGACTCCCGCCAGCAGGATGGTCATTACAGGAAGATCCAGTGGACCACGTTGGTGAAGGTGTGGCCATTAGTCCTGAAGGGATGACGATTTTATCCTCCTGAGGATTGGATACGGGTGGGTCAGACCATGCCACAGCCCCCGGAGTCCCCAGGAGAGAGGGTGCCAGGCTGCGGAGCTGCACAGGTGATGACTGGGCCCTGGTGGGTATGAGGCAAGGTCTCCTGATGGTCAGGGGAGGAGGTCACCTGTGTGCTTATCAGGGGTGCCCCTGTATTGCCAGCCAGTACTGGGGCTGTGCCCCCATCAGCCCTGTGGTACGTTAGGCTCAGTTTGCCTGGTGAGGGTTGTGATGCGGGCACAAGGGCCTGTGGCAGAGGGAGTGAGCCTTGTGCTGCGGCAGGCCTGGTAGCAGAGTCTTGGTGGGAGTTAAGGAACTCCAGTCCCTCAGCCTGCAGGGTTAGGCCGGAAGAGATCACGGCACTGCCTTGGGGACTCTGTCCCATGATACAGTCCCCCATCCCCTGTACCTGCATCTGTATATCTGCTGTGGGCAGATTGGGCCACCATCCCTGGTCCTGCGACGGAGGGAGCACCCGAGCAGCCACGCGGGGAGAGTCCCCTGTGTAGGGCAAAGCCTCCGTTGCAGCCGCTCCTGGGCTCGGGGCAGTTCGCGGCCGGACAGACAGGGCCGCGGGCTGTGCGGTGATCCGCGGTGCTTCCTGTTGCTCCGGGGACTCCAGGCCTGAGGAGAGGAGTGCCGCATCCTCGAGCTGCCTGGTGGCAGGACCCGCGCGCAAGAGCGCTGCTTCCCCCTGCTGAGCCGACGGCCGCACCGGAGTCTGCGGCGGCTGCTTCCGGGTGACCGCAGCTGCTGAGGTGTTGACGGCCGAAGCGGTGCTGAGGATCTCCTGACCTCCTCTGCGACGACCGGAGTGGGTGGTAGGTAGCGCAGGCTGCGGAGGTTCCACTTGCAGAGGCGCGGTCGTTGTCGGAGATGGGACGCCATCTTGGAGGGTTTCTGAGCTGCCGGCTACTTCTTGGGTCATTAGGACCGAGAACTGGCCGAAATACTGCCCGATGGCACTTTGAGAAGGGTCTGGTGTCGGCAGGGAGTCTTTCTTCCCTTTTTTATGGGTCGTCCCCATGTTGATGAGCAGATGGAGTCGGATTAAGCTGGAGAAATTGCAGGAGCACTGAAAGCTGCTTCTTTACAAGCCACGCCCACCCCCTCCCCCCAACTACTTCATTGTATTTTTGACTTGATTGATAAACTTTGCCCACTTTTTCTTAAGTGACGAAATGTTTGTATCCAACGCCGGTATGTTGAATAAAAAGACTGCTAGAAAAACACATAAAAAGAAGAAATTATTTAAAAAGAAAAACGTGGGGTACCCCGCACTTTCCATAAACAGCCATGGTAAAACCAAAAGCTGCAGCTTGATACTGTCAGAATGAGAAGGCCCATGGATACTTGTTCCTTCCCACCGTAAAAATACCAGCCTGCAGCCGCCCCAGAAACAGACCATCGCATTAAAGGGTCCGTCTCTTTCCAGTACCCATAGTAAGTTGAGTACTGGAGTAATAGTGACACAGGGTTAGTGTCAGTCTTGTGGTGCCGAAACACACCGCTTGCTGACTCCAAGCCTGAGCAATAGAGAGATGTCTGTCACACGCCGCTATTACTATCACTGAAAGAAAATGAAAAAAAAAATATACAGAAGCAGGAAAAACCAATACATTTAAATAAACACTCCCCGACAAAAACCCTTGCTGTCCGACTTAGTCCAGGGAATCCGTCATAGTACAAAAGGGAAAGCTGTAAGAGAAATAAAATAAAAACAGAAACCCTGCAGATGGGGCATTACCCAGTTTTCCCAGAGGATGAAAAGATTATTCAGTGCCTGGGTAAGCTGGGTGACATCCCCTACAGCAGTCATCCAGAAAAGCTAGGTGTCAGCTATGGGAGATGGGTGCAACCCTGCTTTCTTGGGTGCCTGTTGTGGTGGATGAGCCATCACCCAGATTTTCTGAATGTTAGGTTATTCAGCATCTGGGAAAGCTGGATGACATCCTCCACAATAAGCATCCAGAAAAGCAAGGTGCGTGCTGCGGGGGATGAGTGCCAATCAACGTTCTTGAATGCTGGAGGCCATGGAGGATGGGGGGGGCAGTGAGGGAGGGAGTGACTGAGCTCACTTAACTCTGCTGCCTCCATAAATGTGTAAACCTATAAATACAAGGGCCAAGCAAAGAGAATGGATACTATAAATACAAAAAATACCAACAGAAATTGTATCCAATATAATAGTATAGAAATGTAAAAACAATACTTTATTAGATCTTATTATAAACAATAAAAAATATATAGCAATAACAGACAAAATCACACCCATTATTTAGTTGAGTATATATTTTTTTTATTTGGGTGTGATTTTATCTGTTATTGCTATATATTTTTTATTGTTTATAATAAGATCTAATAAAGTATTGTTTTTACATTTCTATACTATTATATTGGATACAATTTCTTTGGGAATCTTTCCCCCATAAAAAGGGCTAAAATGTAGTGAAGGGGTTTGGGGGAATGAAAAGTAGGGGCCCCGCACTGTGAGTATATTGCGGTCTGAACTATGTAGGGGCCCCCCACTGTGGGGTATATTGGGACCATGATCTTGTAGGGGCCTCGCCTGTGGTGTAATTGGGGAATTTAACTATTTGGGGCCCCCCACTGGGTGTATTTGGGCATGTCTATGTAGGGGGGCCCCGCACTGTGGTGTTATTGGGGGCAGAACTATGGGAAAGGCCCCCCGCACTGTGGTTAATTGGGGGGCATGAACTATGTTGGGGGCCCCCCCGTGGTGTAAATTTTGGGGCCTTTAACATTTTTGGCTTGCACTGTGGGGTAATTGGGGCCTGAAATAAGTCGGGCCCCGCACTGTGGCTATTTAGACCATGAAATGTACGGGGGCCCCACCTGTGGTTTTATTGGGGCCATAATTATTTTGGGGCCAACACTGTGGTGTATATTGTGACCATGAACTATGAGGGTCCCCGCACTGTGGTTATATTGGGATGTATATCTGTATGCTAGATATTGTTTAGTGTTATTAATAAGATTAAGAAGGCTTTTTACATCTAACTATGTATTGGAACACATTCTTGCACCTTGCCTCCATAAATGGACTAAACAGTGTAGCTGAAGGGTTGGAGGAATGAACTATGTAAGGGCCCCGCACTGTGATGTATATTGCGGTCATGAACTATGTAGGGGCCCCACACTGTGGTGTATATTGGGACCATGATCTATGTAGGGGCCCCGCACTGTTGTGTATATTGGGGTAATGAACTTTGTAGGGCCCCACACTGTGGTGTATATTGGGACCATGAACTATGTAGGGGCCTCGCACTGTGGTGTATATTGGCTTATGAACTATGTAGGGGCCCCGCACTGTGGTGTATATTGGGCCGATGAACTATGTATGGGCCCCACACTGTGGTGTATATTGGGGCCATGAACTATGTACGGCTCTGCACTGTGGTGTATATTGGGGCCATGAACTAGTACGGCGCCCCGCACTGTGGTGTATATTGAGACCATGAACTATGTACGGGCCCCACACTGTGGTGTTTATTGGGGCCATGAATTATTTAGGGTCCAACACTGTGGTGTATATTGTGACCATGAACTATGTAGGGTCCCGCACTGTGGTGTATATTGGGACTGTGAACTATGTAGGGCCCTGCACTGTGGTGTATAATGGGGCCCTGAACTATGTAGGGGCCATGCACTGTGGTGTATATTCTGACCATGAACTATGTAGGGCCCCGCACTGTGGTGTAATATTGGGCCATGAACTATGTAGTGGCCCCCCTGTGGGGTAATATTGGGGCCATGAACTATGTAGCGGCTCCCACTGTGGTGTATAATGGGGCCAATGAACTATGTAGGGCCCCGCACTGTGGTGTATATTGAGCCAATAACAATTTATGGGACCCGCACTGTGGTGTATATTGGGACCATGAACTATGTAGGGCCCCGCACATGGTGTATATTGTGGGCCATGAAAATTGTAGGGCCTGCACTGTGGTGTATATTGGGGCCATGAACTATGTAGGAGCCCCGCACTGTGGTGTATATTGTGGCCATGAACTATGTAGGGGCCCCGCACTGGGGTGAATATTGTGGCCAAGAACTATGTAGGGCCCTCGCACTGTGGTGTATATTGGGGCCATGATATATGTAGGGGCCTCGCACTTTGGTGTATATTGGGGCCTTGAACTATGTAGGGGCCCTGCACTGTGATGTATATTGGGGCCATGAACTATGTAGGGGCCCTGCACTGTGGTGTATATTGGGGCCATGAAATATGTAGGGGCCTCGCACTTTGGTGAATATTGGGGCATTGAACTATGTAGGGCCCGGCACTGTGGTGTATATTTGGGCCATAAACTATGTTTTGCCCCGCTCTGTGGGGTATATTGGGGCCATGAACTATGTAGGGGCTCCACACTGTGGTGTATATAGGGGATATGAACTATGTAGGGGACTCCGCACTGTGGTGTATACTGGGGCTATGAACTATGTAGGGCCCCGCACTGTGGTGTATATTGGGGCCATGAACTATGTAGGGCCCCGCACTGTGGTGTATATTGGGGCCATGAAATATGTAGGGGCCTCGCACTTTGGTGTATATTGGGGCTATGAACTATGTCGGGCCCCGCACTGTGGTGTATATTGGGGCCATGAACTATGTAGGGCCCCGCACTGTGGTGTATATAGGGGCCATGAACTATGTAGGGGCCCCCGCACTGTGGTGTATATTGGGGCCCTGAACTATTTAGGAGCCCCGCACTGTGGTGTATATAGGGGCCAAGAAATATGTAGGGCCCCGCACTATGGTGTATATAGGGGCCATGAACTATGTAGGGCCCCGCACTGTGGTGTATATTGGGGCCCTGAACTATGTAGGAGCCCCGCACTGTGGTGATGTTATGATGATGTGCTCTATACACTACAGGACCTTCAATGATGTCACAGTCATGTGATCAGTCACAGGAGGGAGGAGTCAGGAATCTATTGGACACCTCCTATCATGTGACCAGTGTGATGTCACCACAGGTCCTTTACCCCCTGGTATAACCCTCCCCTGTAGGTCATAGTTGCCAACTTTTGAAAATGGAAAAGCAGGAGATTAAAGAGGGCGGTGCGCTTTGCGCGCCATGGCAAAAATTTGCATGGGCACGCCCATCTTTTTGTGTGCCACGCCACTTCAAAAAGCCACACCCACTCCGCCTAACTACATAATGGCTTTGGAAGAAAGCCAGGTAGATGCCCTTAAAGCCAGGTAGTAGCCCCCCATAACCAGGTAGTGCCCCTTACAGGCAGGTAGATGCCCCCTTGTAGCAAGGTAGATGCCCCCTCTGTAGCTAGGTAGATGCCCCCCTTTGTTAGCCAGGTAGTTGCCCCCTTTGTAGCCAGGTAGTGCCCCCTTTAATAGTCAGGTAGTTGCCCCCTTTAGTAGTCAGGTAGTTGCCCCCTTTAGTAGTCAGGTAGGTAGTGCCCCCTTTAGTAGCCAGCCAGGTAGGTAGTGCCCCCTTTAGTAGCCAGCCAGGTAGTTGCCCCCTTTAGTAGCCAGGTAGGTAGTGCCCCCTTTAGTAGCCAGCCAGGTAGTTGCCCCCATTGTAGCCAGCCAGGTAGACCCCCCCCATTGTAGCCAGAGCCCCCCATGTACTTAATAAAAATAAAATAATAAATTCTACTTACCTGACCAGGCTCCTGCAGCTCCGGCCAGGCTCCTGCCCGATCTCCTCAGCGACGCAGGGGGATGAGAGCAGCCGCGCGTCATTTCCCCTGCGCCACTGACCTGTATGCACGGCGCGCAGCGGCGCCGGACAGACAGGGGGAGGAGGGAGCGCTCCCTCCTGCCTCCTCCCCGCACAGTGAGACCGCGGGCGGGTGAGCGGACCCTGCGCCCGCTTCACCCGCCCGTGGGAACGGACCGGCAGCGCCGGAGTAGCGCACCAGCGCTACTCCGGCACCGCGGCCACTTAACGGACTCCCGCCGCCTGCTGGCGGCGGGAGAAATGCCAACTCCCCCGGGAGGGCGGGGGGACCCCAAATAGCGGGACCCCCCCGCCAAAAACGGGAGAATTGGCATGTATTCTGTAGGTAGAACAGGTAAGACTCCTCTCCATACGTCTCTACCCTAATCTCCCGATACTTCCCTCCTGTAATCTCCATCCATAACCTCCCTTCCCCATACATTTCTGCTGATACCACCTCATGTAATCTCCATCCATAACCTGTCCCCCCATACATCTCTAACCTAATCTCCTGATACCTCCCCTCATGTAATCTCCATCCATAACCTGTCCCCCCATACATCTCTACCCTAATCTCCTGATACCTCCCCTCATGTAATCTCCATCCATAACCTCCCCCCATACATCTCTGCCCTAATCTTCTGATACCTCCCCTCATGTAATCTCCATCCATAACCTCCCCCTCATACATCTCTGCCCTAATCTCCTGATACCTCCCCTCATGTAATCTCCATCCATAACCTCCCCCATACATCTCTACCCTAATCTCCTGATACCTCCCCTCATGTAATCTCCATCCATAACCTCCCCCATACATCTCTACCCTAATCTCCTGATACCTCCCTCATGTAATCTCCATCCATAACCTGCCCCCTCCATACATCTCTACCCTAATCTCCTGATACCTCCCCTCATGTAATCTCCATCCATAACCTCCCCCCCATACATCTCTACCCTAATCTCCTGATACCTCCCCTCATGTAATCTCCATCCATAACCTCCCCCCATACATCTCTGCCCTAATCTCCTGATACCTCCCCTCATGTAATCTCCATCCATAACCTGCCCCCATACATCTCTACCCTAATCTCCTGATACCTCCCCTCATGTAATCTCCATCCATAACCTGTCCCCCATACATCTCTACCCTAATCTCCTGATACCTCCCCTCATGTAATCTCCATCCATAACCTGTCCTCCCTCCCTCTTTCATCTTTGCCCTGATACCTCCCGTCATGTGCAGTGAAGGAAATAATTATTTGATCCCTTACTGATTGTGTAACTTTGCCCACTGACAAATACATGAAAATCACATTGTATAAAATCTGTAAATTTATTTGCATTTTGCTGAGAGAAATAAGTATTTGCCCCCCTACCAACCATTAAGAGTTCTGGCTCCTACAGACCAGTTAGACTCCTAATCCTCTCGTTACCTGTATTAAAAACAGCTGTCTTAAATAGTCACCTTTATATATATATATCCAATCAATCTTTCTTGTATATCACAAGTAGGGGCAGTATAACGGAGGAAAAAATGTGTTTCTAGCGCTATCAGATATTTTGAAAATCAATCTCTTTATTCCATAAAAAACTCCTACATACTTGGAAAAATAAAAAGTCAGACCAGTAAAAGTCCGTAAAAATAAACTAAATTACATGCAACGTGTTTGTCTCATGCTCATGATCGGCTTCCTCAGGCAACGTGAGACTCCACAGGAGTCTTGCAGCTTATAAAGCACAGGCTCCCTTTGCAAATTGAATCATAATAAATCAAAACAATGTAAATGTGATTAACATGAAATAATCATAAAAATGACAATAAACAAATATGTTAATATCTTAAAAAAGCAGAATAACCACCTTGTTAGATATAAAGATGGAAGCTGCATGTTTGATTTAACCAGGAAGGATTGTAAAGCTGGGTTTTTGTGAATGGGAGGTCAAAGGAACTTGTGCCCCACAATGTGTAAGCATTCCAATGAGAACATTCAGACTTAGGCCTTGTCCCCACGGCACAGACCGCAAACGAGCACACCGGGCTTCTATGGAGAACCCGTGCAGCAGTCCCCATTGCACGGGTTTTCCGCCTGGCGGTTTTTCAATCCGCCGGCCGCCCGGAAAACATAGTGCTTGCTCATTCTTCCGTCCGGTTCAGAATATGAACTTAACAATGTGAAGGGGGAGGGCTTTTCTCCGCTCATCGCAAAACGGGACAAATACCGGTCGGATAAACCAACCCGTATTTGTCCTCTGCCATGTGGATGAGCCCTTATGGTGTTACCATGTATGGTGTTGGCCAAAATCTCTTCCAAATCGCGCCCCAAACTCGCGTCTCCCGACGGCACAGGTTTTTGGCGAGGTCGCGGGCGTAGGTTGGGCGTGGTTTGGGGCGCGGTTTGTGGCGAAGTAAACCCGTGCCGAAAAGCACCGCGCGGCTGCCGCGCCAAAGTCTCGCTATCGGAATTGACAGGAGACTTCTCGCACACGAAGAAGAGAAACTGCCTATGACCCAACAAACACCATCACCACTGTCAAGCAAGGGTTTTTCCACCAAGTATTAAGTCTTGTTTGCCAAACGGATCAAATACTTATTTCTTACTGCAAAAAGCAAATAAATTTGTATAATTTATAAAATGTGATTTTCTGGATTTTATTTTTTATATTCTATCTCTCAATGTTAAGATTAACCTACCCTTATTCTAGACTGTTCATGTATTTGTCAGTGGGAAATTTACACAATCAGCAAGGGAGCAAATAATTATTTCCTTCACTGTATACAGAGTGTGATCTTACTCTCAGTCCTCCTCATCTTCTTCAGGCTCCTCAGGTCAGGACTCTCACAGCTTAAGACAATGGCCCTTTTCATCAATCACCCCCCAATGATGGACAAGGACGGAGATCTCAGGGCCCACAGGATATTAGACCTCACCCTGGAAATCATCTACTTGGTAACTGGAGAGGTGAGAGTCTCACATGACCTCGCTCTTCTCTCTATCAGTAACAGGTGAATGATGGGAAAGGTGCGGGGTTCTTATAATCTATGTAGTGATCAGTGTCTCCCCATACACAGGATTACACAGTAGTGAAGAAGTCGTCTGTGAGTGTTGGCCCCCCGTTTTCAGGAGACGAGCAGCACCCAGAGCCCCGAGCCTCCACCTCATTTACTGATACATAAGATCCTAGAACTGACCACCAGGATCACTGAGCTGCTGACTGGAGAGGTGACTGAGAATGCTGGGACTTATACGTAACACAGGGGATGATGGGTCTGGATGATGGTGAGAGGAATGCTGGGACATGATATAGTAACCCCAGTGGAGGGATTTGGGTGTTGACTGGTGAGGGGAATGCTGGGACATTATACATAACACAGGGGATGATGGGTCTTGATGATGATGGGAGGTGAGGGGAATGTTGGGACATTATACATAACACAGGGGATGATGGGTCTGGATGATGAGAGGTGAGGGGAATGCTGGGACATTATATAGTAACCCCATTGGAGGGGTCTGGGTGATGACTGGTGAGGGGAATGCTAGGACATTATACATAACACAAGGGATGATGTGTCAATGAGAGGTGAGGGGAATGCTGGGACATTATACATAACACAGGGGATGATGGGTCTTGATGATGATGGGAGGTGAGGGGAATGTTGGGACATTATATATGACACAGGGGATGATGGGTCTGGATGATGAGAGGTGAGGGGAATGCTGGGACTTTTATACATAAAAACAGGGGATGATGGGTCTTGATGATGATGAGAGGTGAGGGGAATGAAGGGAAATTATAAATAAAAGGGGATGATGGGTCTGGATGATAGGTGAGGGGAATGCTGGGACATTATACATAACACAGGGGATGATGGTCTGGATGATGAGAGGTGAGGGGAATGCTGGGACATTATACATAACACAGGGATGATGGATCTGGATGATGAGAGGTGAGGGGAATGCTGGGATATTATACATAACAGGGGATGATGGGTCTGGAAGATGAGAGGTGAGGGGAATGCTGGGACATTATACATAACGGATAATGGGTCTGGATGATGAGAGGTGAGGGGAATGCTGGGACATTATACATAACACAGAGTGTGATGGGTCTGGATGATGAGAGGTGAGGGGAATGCTGGGACATTATACATAAAACGGGGGATGATGGGTGTGAATGATGATGGATCCTTGTGTTGTCAGGTTCCTATAAGGTGTCAGGATATTGCTGTCTATGTCTCTATGGAGGAGTGGGAGTACATAGAAGGACACAGGGATCTGTATCAGGAGGTCATGATGGAGGATCACCGGCTGCTGACATCACAAGGTGAGAGGAGATAAGACACAGCAGGGAGTGACATCACCATCCCAATCTCCTATCTCCCTCTCTCTGTCTCCTCTTCTCATAGAATTGAAGTTGATGACATGTATATGATATATAGACAGATATACCGCAGCTCATGTATCTGTCACTGTGTGCTCCCTACAGATGGATCCATTTAGGAGAAACCCCGCAGAGGATTCCCCGTCCTCCATATTCCCAGGACTGTCCAGAAGGAAATGTCCCAGAGAATCATCAGGTAGAGGGAGCTGAAGTCTCCTCTAAATACGATCAGAATGGAACACCCTGCTCTTATTTCACTGGTTTTGTCTCTTTAGGGGGAAAATCTGATTGATATTAAGGTTGAAGATGAAGCAGAAGAGATAACGTCCCAGGGAATCCTCAGGTCGATGAGCCCTATACACAATCTCTATACGGGGTGTAGATCTCCTGCAGTCACAGATGTGCTCATAGATATTTGTGAGTCTCTTATGTCGATCTGTCTGCTGTACTGAATTGTTCCATATGTCACATCAGGGTGAAGATCTGACTGATACTAAAGTGGAGGCTGAAGAAGAAAAGATGAGGAGTGATGACCAAGGATGAGTGAAAAGAAAGAGGAAAATCCCAGAAAATGTGCCCACAGGTGAGTAGTAAGGAATTCAGAAGTTTCTTCGGGGATCCTTTTGTTGTACCTGAAGCTGGGCCTGAGGAGGTGACTTCTATGGGTCCTGCTGTACATGAGGCTTAGGATCAGGTTTTGGGGTTCACCTGCTGTGATGGACATCTGCACTGACAGCCGGGATCTGAGGACACTTAGTAGATCCACTTTAAGCACACAGGTCAGGGGTCACATAATAGAGTTCTGGAGGCAGAAAGGAAAAATCCATTCATCCTTAAAGGTCAGAATTTGTGAAGGGTTAAATAGAAGCTGAGAGGAAGTGATTCCCTTCTAAATATTATGAAGTTGCTATACCACGTGGAATCTTTGAGTACAGTCCCAAATACACCAGGAGTAGAAATTACTGAGAAACGAGAGCCCGGCTGAAATCTTAAAAGAAAAACTACTCTTATGTCAGGGATAGTCAGGTGCTCACCTTTTTCAGCTGTACTATCCAACGGTACAGCTCATCTGAATGCTCGAATCCTCGCTGAGATGGTTTGATAATCAAAGCAGCTCCAGCCTTCCTGTCTTAGTTTCCATGAGGGACGCTGAGGAGATATATATAAAATTATCTAAGCTAAAACTTATAGGATTGCTTAAAAATTGGGAGGTAGATCTAGAGCGCTAAGTAGAAAATGTAGACAATTTTATTCACAAGTCCATGACAAGCAGATGGTGTCCAATTGTATTAAAGAGCTGCCCCATTGGTATTGAAGGGCCAGATGTGTGGGCAGAGGACAGACCTGATTGTCAGACAAGGTTGTGCATCTCAGAATCTTATCAAGTCCAGGTTTTAAATTAAATAAAAGTGATGAGTGAGTGTAGAGCAGAATCCTGGACTGTGGTCACCGGGATAACATTACAGCGTTATACAAGGATTTATAAGGCTGCAGTCCACACAGGCAGGTCTCACTGAAAGGGAAAGTAATGAGAAAAACACACAGTGAAGTCCCATCATTATCTCCAGCGAGACCATTGTGTGCAGCACAGACAGCACCGAGACAGGCGGCGAATGACTCAATAAGGTCCTGCTAGGTTGTCACAGGGATCTGGAGCTGCCTGTATCCCACAGCTGCTGGAGGGGCCATAGAGACAACATCCAGGGGCTCCACACATGCTCTATTGGGGTCTAGGGATTAATGGCCAGGGTAGTACTGGAAAGTCTTGGTCCTGCTCTTCCAACCAATGTCAGGTGTTTCTAGTTGTCTGACATATTGCATTGTCTTGCTGAAAGATCCCATCCGTCCTAGGAGAGACAATCGGCATGTATGGGTGTATGTGATCTGCAAGGATGGATGCATACTCAAATCATGTACGAACACCTTGCACTCCCTGAAAACCTTCCCCAGACCATAAAGCTGCCGCCACCAGCTTGTGTTGCAGGGTGTTTATTCTCTGATGTTTGTCATCTGAAACGCCAATATCCATTTGCTCCATGAAGCAGAAAACATGACTCATCAGAAACAAATTTGCCAATCGGCAGAGTTTCAATTCCAATAGTGTCAGGAAAACAGAAGCTTTTCCTGCTGATGTAGCTTGGTTAGTAGAGATATGGTGGTATCTGTCTGCTCGGGGCCCCATAAAAAGTAGGGTTAGCAGAGGCGCAGTGACATCCGTCTGCTCTGGGGCTCCCTACACAGTAGGTTAGCAGAGGTGCGGTGACATCTGTCTACTCCAGGGCCCCATTTCACAGTAGGGTTAGGAGTTTCAGGACATCCATCTGCTCCGGGGCCCCATACACAGTAGGGTTAGGAGAGGTGCAGTGACATCCATCTGCTCCGGGGCCCCATACACAGTAGGGTAAGCAGAGGTGACATCGTCTGATCCGGGGCCCAAACACAGTAGGCATAGCAGAGGTGCAGTAACACAGTGCACAGTCCACGTTTTATTTCTCCACTCACTATACAGTTCTACCACAGCAGCCGCCAACAGATCACAAAATTCAATAATCAACCCTTTTTCCAACTCTCACAAATCACCCCTTATACTCATAACAGCAATGAGGGATATGTGTGCAGACAGCCTATCACACCTTACATACCTAGCAAGCCAGCACACCACAGGGAATTCCTGCATGAGCTACATGAAATCGGAAATAGGAAGTGGCCATAATAAGTGGTCCTGCTGGATCCATCTCCGGCTTTGCCCAAAATATCTTAATAAAACTGCAGGAGTTTTCCCACCTAAAAGGAATGTTTTAAATGTTTCTCTTTTGAGGTTTGATAAGAAAAAAATCATTAAAACATTTTTTTTAATTTCAACAGAACAATCCTATGAGATCTCTGAAGGAAACTGCATGTCCTCACTAAGTTATAAAGTAGAAGATATCATGCAGCACTCTTCAGGAGAAAACCACACTACCCTGAATGTACATCCAGGACATCACAGAACAGACCTGTCCTATAAACCCTCCAATTCTGAGGAACTTTCTCTTGGCCGACCACAGACGGTTACCACAAGTACAGGCCAAAAAGAAGGAAAAAGGTTTAAATGTGGTCAATGTGGTAAAGTGTTTACAACACCCTCAAGTCTTTTTACTCACAGAAGAATTCACACCGGGGAAAAACCATGTTCATGTTTAGAATTTTTTAAATGCTTCACCCATATGTCAGGTCATGAGAGAAATCACACAGGAAAGAAGCCTTTTTCATGTTCAGAATGTGGGAAATATTTTACAGTTAAATCAGATCTTGTTAGACATGAAAGAATTCACACAAGGGAGAAGCCTTTCTCATGTTCAGAATGTGGGAAGTCTTTTACATACAAATCAAAACTCGCTAAACATGAGAGAACTCACACAGGGGAGAAGCCTTTCTCATGTTCAGAATGTGGGAGATGTTTTGAAGAGAAATCAGGTCTAGTTGCACATGACAGAATTCACACAGGAGAAAAGCCTTTTTCATGTTCGGAATGTGGGAAATCTTTTACAGTTAAAGCAAATCTTGTTAGACACAAGAGATTTCACACAGGAGAGAAGCCCTTTTCATGTTCAGAATGTGGGAAATGTTTTGCAGAGAAATCACATCTAGTGACGCATGAGAGAATTCACACAGGAGAGAGGCCATTTTCATGTTCAGAATGTGGGAAATCATTTACAGACAAATCAACTCTTGTTAGACACGAGAGAACTCACAGGAGAGAAGCCAAATTCATGTTAAGAAAATAGGAAATCTTTTACAAAGAAAAAAAAATTAATTGAAAAAGAGAATTCACACAGGGGAGAAGCCTTTTTTATGTTCAGAATGTGGGAAAGCACATCTTGAAAGACACAAGAGAATTCACACAGGAGGGAAAGTGTAATGTGAAAAATGTTAATTACTAACCCTTTCCTAACAGAGCCTTTTGTTTTGTCATGCATGTTTTTCCGTCTCTGCCTTCTCAGAACTGTAACTTTTTTATTTTTCCATCGATTAATGAGAGCTTTTTTTTTGCGGGGCAAGATGTAGTTTCTAATTATGTTATTGATATTACTATACAATATACTGGGAAGCGGAAAAAAAATTCTGTGGGGCAAAATGTGAAAATGTATTTGCGCCATGTTTTCAGGAGATGATTAATTTATATAAATATATAAATGGTCCCTACAAAAAGTATGGGGAAAAATTATTTCAAGTGAAGCCCCCTCAAAAGACAAGGGGACATTCCCTTCGACTAGAGAAAAAAGGATTCATTCTCCAGAGGAGAAGAGCGTTCTTCACTGTAAGAACTTGTGAATCTTTGGAATAGCCTGCCTGAGGGGGGGGGAGGGGCTGGAACAGCAGAACTTTTAGAGAGTTTCAAGAAAGGCTTAGATACCTACCTGAAACTAAAGAATATTAATGCGTATTTAGCCCAGTAAAATTCTGATCCCGGCTTGTGGAGGCTCTGGGGTCAGAGATTTGGGTCCCACTGGAGCAGATTGGGGTTTTTGCCTTGGGGTTTCAAGGTAATTAACCAGTGTGAGGCTGGCATAATGTCCCTTGTCTCTCCCTTCACCCCATTTTCCCCCACCCTTGGTTGAACTTGATGGAAGTGTCTTCTTTCAACCGTACTAACTAATGTAACGGCGGTTCAATCTTTAAATATAATAATAATGAATGAGTTTCTGTATCTTAAGTTGATACAAACCCGGCAAAACCAAACATGTATACTTTTCATTATGTTTTGTACTAACACCGACAGACTTGAGTGAGGGGCATTTTTTGTACTTTTTATTGCTACTGGTTTGGATATATGCGACTTTTTTGATTAAATTATTCCAATTTTTAGGCGACGTGAAATGACCCAAAAAAACGCAGTTTTGTACCTCTGAATGTGCTCGTTGTGGTGGAAGAGCTTGTTTCTCTTCCTTCACGTCGTCTTCTCCCCTCTTTTTTTTTTTCTTCTTCTCTTAAACCCCCCCCCCCCTTCCGGTCCCTTCCCGCTTGTTGTGGGTGATGTATGGGTGTGGTGTGTGATGATATAATTTGTCTGTCTTTATGTCGATGCCTTATTTCTCTAGTTTGCTTACACAACATCGATTTGAGGCCTTTCTCTGTGCCCTAACCGTAGGGGCACTTAATGTACCCTCTTGTTGTATTGGTTCTACTTTATATTTCATATTGAGAAGGGCATCTTACTCCGATGTGTAGCTTCTAACGTGTTTTTGTCCTTACGTTCTTCGATTCACTATTACCTTGACAGCACTTATTCTATTTGTGCATTACTGAGTTTATATACCTCTGCAACTTCAGTTATCACTTCTCTGTCATTGTATGCAAATGTGTGTTTATTTGACTCACTGTTTTATCTATTAATAAAATTTCCTTGAATTTGAAAAAAAAAACGCAATTTTGGCATTTGGAATTGTTTTTTTTCTCTGGTGTTCAGCGCACAGGATAAATGATGTTTTATAGTGTTGAGCGAACTGTTCGAAAAAAGGATAGTTCGAGTCGAACCTTACGAGCTATTTTTTACTTACGTTTTGAGCTGTTTCCTGTATTTCTGGCGCCATCCAATCAGTGCAGACAATAGAGAAGTTTCCAAAAAACATCACCAGTGAGGGTGTAGAGATCTCATAGGCAGCTAAAATCACATGACTATGTTCTATGTATTACACTGTATTTCCTATTGAACGACATTTCCAGTTCAGTCTCTAAACTGAACACACTGCTCTCTGTATGCTTGCTTGAATGCATGCAGGCACCCCATTTCTCAGTAATTTTAGGCAGGAAAAGCTGCTAGTTAGATTAGTTATGGGGTGGGGGACAGCAAGTTTAGGGAATTCTACACAGCAATATTTAGAGAGTTTTAAATTGCTGGCTGCATCTTTCCCATTTTCAGTCTGAGTGCCCGAAAGTTCATGTCTGCTGTTTTGGGGGTATAACTAGCGGAGAAGACACCGTTAGCACCTCTGCTATAGAAAGAAATTGCTTTCAAATAGTGGTGCTTTGCTGCAAATTTGCCCAAAAGTTCACTCTCCCAGTTTTGGGGGTACAGCTAGTGGAGAAGACACCGTTAGCAAACCTGCTATAGAAATAAGTCTATTTAAAATACTGTTTTATTGCTTCACATCATAGGGATTCAAGAACAGTTGTGATTTGCTGTGTTGCTGTCAGGATTCTTCCATAAGACCCAGTTAAACAGATATTCCATAGAAAAAATTATATTTCTAATTCTATTTGCAAGTTGCAAATTATAGGGATCTGGAACAGTTGTGATTTGTTGTGTTGCTGCCAGGGTTATTCCATAAGACCTTGTTCAACAGCTAATCCATAGAAATAAATCTTTTTTAATCCTATTTGCTAGTTGCAAATTATGGGGATTCAAGAACAGTTGTGATTTGTTGTGTTGCTGCCAGGGTTCTTCCATAAGACCCCGTTCAACAGATATTCCATAGAAAGAAATCTATTTCTACTTCCATTTGCTTGGGATTCAAGAAAAGTTGTGCTTTGCAGTCTTTGGAGTAGATTTCTTCAATAAGAGACCAGTACCAAATCTTGACCTTTTTAATATTTATCTTTTTGAACATGGGGTGAACTAGAGGTGGTAAGCAAGCAAGGAGGGGCGTAGGGCATGGAGCTAGAGGTACGAGACACGACACTCCTACCAGTGTTCCGAACAACACAAGCGAGCACATCGTCAGTCGCGGACCGTCAGGCCTGTCACTTGGTCGGTTCCCTGTGAATTTCAGTACTGAAGAGCGTCGCCAATCTGTTCTTCAGTGGTTAACACAACCTGCATCGAGCGGTTTTACCTCCTCATCCTCTCAGTTACGGCCACATAGGCCGTCATTATCATCATCGTCATCATCAGTCTAACCTGAAGCAAACACGGCCCAAATGTTACCCAATATACAGACCACTGTAGATAATCCATATTCTGAAGACCTCTTTGATGACACAATGCGGTTGGGGTCAGAAGGTATTTCAAAAGATCAAGAGGCCGAAGAGGATGATTTTGTCTGCTATGACACTCAATCGCTGATGCCCTCAGAGGGGGAGAAGGAAACTGGTCCAGGAATATCGAGCAGTCAGCGGTACCTCACAATTCCTGTGGCTTCTAGCCCGCAGCTTGATGAGGTAGACTGTCAGGAACAGTAAGTCACCTGTGATGATGATGATGACACTGCAGATCCAACGTGGTCTTTTCAGCAGTAGCTGACGAGCTCATCATCAGTGGAGGAGGAGGATGATGGGGTAGTGTCAGTGCGGGTCCAGCCTCAGAAAGGGAGAGAGCGATTTCACAAGTCCGCTGACATTACTCCGCCAGCCGTGGTCAGTGGTGGCAGCGGGAACACCGGTACTAGGTTTTCACAGTCAAAGAGGTCCAGGACCTGTGAATCCTGGGCCTTTTTCAATCAAGCCTCAGATTGGACGTCATATGCCGGATTGGCTTTCAACTCCTCAGTCGAGGAAAGAATATAAAGAGTTGAAGCGCCACCAGCATAAACAGACACATGCATGTAAAGCATGAATTGCTTTGGAAGAGTCACTTGGAGAAAAAAGGCCACACAGGTCCTGGGCTTCCAACCATTGTGACCTCTCATGCCGCCTCCTCCTCCTTCTCTGCCACTTCCAAGCCCAAGCTGTCCCCTGCAGCTAATGTGCCAGAGCAGGATGAGCAACACCATCCCCAGTCCCAGACACTGTCGGCCAATTCCCACCACCAGCAACACAGCCTCCATCTTCCCCTTCCATCAGTGTGACCCGCATGCCGTACAGCGGCCAGTTCGGCAGCCAGCCTTCTGTGTACCAGTTGTGGGAGCAGAAGAAACACTTTCACCCCAACCATCCCAAAGCAAAAAGCTTGAATGTCGGCATTGCCAGGCTTTTGGCCTTAGAAATGTTGCATTTCCACCTGGTGGACACAGGTGGGTTCCTCCACATTATGGCCCTGGCCTGCCCCCAATATCAGATGCCGAAAAGGCATTTCTTTGCCAGAAAAGCTGTCCCTGCCCTGGCCAGCAACATTGCAGAAAAGATCGCCGGCACCTGGGCTGCACCTGTGTCTACCAAAGTCCATCTCGCTACAGACACATGGACTAGTAAGCACGGTCAAGGGCATTACATCTCACTGCTCACTGGGTGAGTTTGGTGCATGACAGTGCCTCTGGTGATGGGTCTCAGACGACTCTCTTCCACACTGCCAGGATGGTGCAGAGTCCAGATTCTCAACCTCTATGGGTAGCATCATGTGCCAAAAGAAACCAGGCCGTTCTGAAATGAATCTGTCTTGGAGATCGTCAACACACAGGTCAAGAGCTGTGGATGGCTCTGCACACTCAGACCGACCAGTGGCTGGGTGGTAAGAACCTGGCGCCATGGAAGGTGGTGTTTGACAACGGGATAAATCTACTTGCCGTCCTTAGGATCGGTAGACCCTTGCCTGGCACACATCATGAACCTGGTTGTGCAGAAATTTGTCAAGCACTACCTGGGTCTTGACTGTCTACTGAGGAAGGCTTCAGGTCTTAGCTCACACTTTCGGCGTTTGCACCCTCCTTCAGCACGACTGGCAGCATTGCAGTGTCATCTGGGGCTCCCTGTCAACCGTCTGATATGCGATGTGGCAACATGCCGGAATTCCACCCTCCACATACTCCAGCGATTGTGGCAGCAGCATAATGCCATTATGCAGTATGAAGTGTCACATGGCCTAATTAGCAGTGTTGTGGACCTCGCAGTGTTGAGCCACAGAGAGTGGAGGTAGGTGAAGGATCTCTGATGAGGCAGACACAGAGCCTTACTCGCCAGAGGATGTAGAAGGCCTGACTGTTTCCCAACTGTATCGGTCTTCTTTAGGTGGTGGTTCAAGGTCCAGGGCAGGTGCAGGACGTAGGTTCAGCTCACAGAGTATAGCGCATGAGGCTAGCCAGGGCTCTGGTGGAGGAGAATGATGAGGCAGGGGTGGACACCACCGGTACCAATTCTGTGTTAAGAGGTTAGCACAGATTACAGGAAGAGGAGGAAGATCTGGTTAGTGCCTCTCGACCCTGAGGTTTGGCAGATCCTGACAGCATTTCACACATGAGTGGTTGGATGCTACATTACCTGCAACATGACCCACGCACCAAGGCAATCACAATGAATAGCGATTACTGGGTGGCCACCCTCCTTGATCCACGTTACAAGACTAATATGAGTAGTTTCTTTCCACCCACACAAATTGACAATAGAATGCAGGAATTTGAGACAGTGGTCATTGACCAACTCAAGACATCTTTTGTGTCTTCTTCACATTCTAATGTCACGGTGGAACAATGTCAGCCACGTGACAGCAGTAAAATGGCAAGTAGCCGCCGCAGCACCACCAGCAGGCAGTGTGGGTGGCATTTTTCAATAGTTTTTTACCACCTCACCAACGCCTGCAAGGCAGGGCAGCATTCAGACACACAGACCGCCTTAAGACCATGGTCCAGGACTACCTGTGGCTCAACAGTGATGTTTTTGGACTTAATCTGGATCCATTCAACTTCTGGGTGTCCAAAATGGATCAATGAATGTCATGAGCTTGCTCGCACGCCTATACAAATTTATATTCTGCCAGGCAGCCAGCATATTCTCAGAACGCACATTCAGCACAGCTGGCGGGGTGATAACTGACAAACATATCCGTCTTTCCCCTGAGAATGTGGATCATTTGACATTTATCAATATAAATCAAGCATGGATCTCTGACGATTTTGTTGCCCCGGTTGCCGATGTCACCGACTAGTAATTAGTGACAGGAGTACTGCCCGTACTGCCGTATTGGCACCCCTGGCGGTAGTATCTAGTTAGATTAGTTGGAGAGGTGTACAGCAGGCTTAGGGAATCATTGACCACAAGAGTTAGTTATTTTTATATTGCTGGTTGCATCTTTCTCATCTTTATTCTGAGAGCCCAAAAGTTCATTCTGCTGTTTTGGGGGTACAGCTATTGCAGAAGACACCTTTAGCAAATCTGCTATACAAAGTAACGCACTTTACATACTGGTTGCTTGCTGCAAATTTATTCAGTTGGTCCAAAAAGCATTTTTCTGAGGTTTTGGGATCAGGCTACTGAAAAAGACACCGTTCCTAAATGTCCTAGTCAACAAAATCATATTACAAATCCTAATTTCATCTTGTAAATGTTATTGAGTGTCCAAAACTTCATTTTTGCTGGTTTTGGGGTCAGGCCACTGTAAAAGACACTGTTAGTAAATGTCCTATTCAAAAAAATCTTATTTCAAATACTCATTTCTTTTTGAAAATTTTATTGAATGTCAAAAAGGTTATTTTTGCTGGTTTGGTGGTCATACTACTGTAGAAGACACCATTGAATGTCCTATAGAAAGAAACCTATTTCTGTTTCTACCAAGCAGTTCTACTTTGGCTTCATCTGACCATATGACATTCTCCCAATACTCTTCTGAATCATCCAAATGCTCTCTAGCAAATTTCAGACGGGCCGGGACATGTACTGGCTTAAGCAGGGGGACATGTCTGGCACTGCAGGATCTGAGTCCCTGGCGGTGTAGCGTGTTACTGATGGTAGCCTTTGTTACATTGTACCCAGCTCTCTGCAGGTCATTCACTAGGTCCCCCCGTGTGGTTCTGGGATTTTTGCTCACTGTTCTTATGATCATTTTGATCCCACGGGGGTGAGATGGAGATGGAGGGAGATTATCAGTGGTCTTGTATGTTTTCAATTTTCTAATTATTGCTCCCACAGTTGATTTCTTTACAACAAACTGCTTGCCTATTGCAGGTTCAGTCTTCCCAGCCCGGTGCAGGGCTACAATTTTGTTTCTGGTGTCCTTCGACAGCTCTTTGGTCTTCACCATAGTGAAGTTTGGAGGGTGGTTGTTGGAGGCTGAGGCACATGGTAACTGGCAGGAGCCCCATTTCACTTTTTGCACCAGGGCCCAAGAAGTTCAAGTTACGCCTCTGCTTGCAAGCTTTGTACATGTGATGTATGTGGTGGCAGGAAGAACATTCCAACGGGGAAGATGGAGGTTCAGCTGGCAGGGTGCAGTTATAGGGGGTACGGGGCCCTGCATCCTGAGGTGTCCTAAAGGCCCCTTTGACACATAAGAAGACACCGGTATTGGAAATGGCACATAGTAAGTGGCAGGGCTGCCAATAGGGCAGTACTCCTGTCAGGGACACTAATCAAAAAGGGGCCCACTGATATGTTAAAAAATAGGAACTAGTAATGGGTGGAAGCCGCATTTGATTTAGCTGCATGGGTTCCTGAAACAGTTAATAGATAACTGAAGGCAGCCCTGGCTACCACTGCACCCCCTAAAACTACACCCCTGCCAGCTGTACCTCCATGTTCCCCATTGGGGTGTTCTTGCTGCCACCACATATGACATGTTCTTGGGCCCTGGTGAAAAAAGTGAAATAGGGCTCCTACCTGTTGCCATGTGCCATTTCCTATACTGGAGTCGTCTTATGTGTCAAAGGGACCCCGTAGCAGCTGCTACCGCTGCACCTCGTATAGCTACGCCCCTTCTTGCAAGCTGTCCTCATCTTTTCAGTTAGCCATTGAAAGGAATGAAGTATTTTAGCCTGTGAATTTTTTTCTGTCAATCTTAGAGCCAAATTGTCTTCACTAAGTTGTTCCACATCTCCATTTTACTCTTATGGAAGGTAATTGCGGCTTCTTCTCACCTATGTTAGTATAAAAATTAACCTGAATATCATCCCCCATTTGACTTTAATGGGGTTCGAAGTTTGGTTTGAACCAAACTTTTCAAAATTTGAGTTTGAGTCAAATCTCAAATTTTTTACTGTTTGCACATCACTAATTTTAATATTATATTTTAATAGATTGGACTTTTTCGGACGCGGCGACACCAAATATGGAGAACTTTTTTTATTATTTTATGTTTTTATTTGCATAATGGTGACCGGGGGGGGGTGATTGGTACTTGTAATATGTTTTTTTTTTACAACATTTTTATGTTTTTTTACTGTAACTTTGAATTACTCTAGGGTGATTCACGACTCAGAGGCGTGATCGCTTGTACAGCCTAATGCAATGTAATACAATACATTAAGATGTACAAAGATGGCAATTTTACTACTTCCTGCCTGGGTGAAGAAAATATGGCAGCGATGGAAGCTTTCACAAGTAGTGTTGATCGATCTAATCGAGAAAAAAATCGAGATCGAGACGATTTTGAAGAAAATCTTTTTGATTATCGATCCGATCGTTGATTCCCATTAAAGTCAATGCAATTTGAAAATCACGCGGTAACCATGATTTTTTTACCCGATTTTACTGGAAAAAATCGGATCGATCGCGATTAAGAAACCCGTAAAAATCGACTTGATCTCGATTTTCACTGTTCTCGATTAAAACGATCAACACTATTCACAAGGCTTCCAGCTGCCATGTTAGGTGATCTTGGCCCCACAATTTTGCCCCAGGGGCCCCAGTCGGAGTGAGGGTGAGTGTGCATTACCGTTACCCATTGCTTTAGATGCTGTGGCCATCTTTGCTGCGGCGTCTGAGGGGTTAAACAGCACGGGATGGCGATTAGCAGCTTACACTCGCTGGCTACGGAGTGGGATTGTGCCGTGATAATAGGTTACGTTCTATAACAATGTACAGAACACGAGCGCATTAGGTCTGGGGGTTAGTGTAAGTCTAAACAACAGAAGGTAATAATTCTCATATGGGATATATCACCAACACCAAAATACCAATGTAAATATCTGATCTCGCTAAGAAATATGTATAATAAATACAGCGTGCCTTTATTAAAATTTCTGTTCACATTAATTCAGTCCTTGTTGGGATGAGAGAGTCCGTATTGGAGAATTGCATTAAATGTATTCCTCTTAGAAACACAGATTATAGAGCTCCAGAAATAACCAACATGCTCATAAATACCTCGCCGCGCTCCTGCTGTGCTTCAGTCGTGTGACTCTGCTGCTGGCCGGATGCGCGCTCGCCCCCTAGCAGGCACAAGCGGCGCTGCAGCTCAATTTAAAGGAACATTGCGACGGTGATTGGTTTAACCGACCACTGACCCTATTTAAGTCCTGCCCCTTCCTTACTGCCTTGCCGAATCGATAGTGCTCTGTGCCTTGAGAGGAAGCGTTCCATAGTGTCTTGTATTATACCGTGTACCGTACCTCCTGCCTCCGTCCCTCGACCACGAATCTAGCTGCCTGTCCCCGACTACAATTCTGTACCACGCCACACCTCGGCAGCCATCGCAAGCAAGTCACGTCAGGGGTAGCGACCTGGTAGCAATCCGCCGCAGCAAGTCCATCCCGCTTTGCGGAGGGCTCTGGTGAAAACCGGACCTACTTAGACTCCGCTCCCTGCCATGGCTAATACCATCGCTTGCGGTGGTCCAGAGGATCCACTACCACTGACCATTACAAGTATTATAATTAGCACTAAAATAATCAAACTTTATTAAACAAACCAGCAAAAAAAAAATAACCAAATCTATACACAAGATAAAGAAATGTTTGTCCAAAATTACTTTACAGTTTATTCAAGAATATTAATTAAGAAGCAAACAATGTAAGGTCCCAGCTCAGACCATTTGGAGCAATAATATTTGTTATGGGGTCTTCTTAGGATCCTCCTTAACCTCATTGTGCGGTTTCCAAATGAATCAATAATCCATCATTAAGACATATGTATATGAACGAAAAGAAATGCTGACACAGTTGTCAATGAAAATCTTCTGGTTTATTACAAGCAATACATGAGTTTATATAACTTCTGTTTAAGGCAGATCATATTTTTAATATATCAGTAAAACAATACGTCATTATGCATGGATTACATATTCTATTGGTCAAACAACTTAATTAAGGCTCCCCATCATACCAAAGCCCATCCTGATAAGTTTATTGGTTACTGTCAATTACACATACCCACATACCCCTTAACTTTATTCTATATGTGATTGGTGGAGGTCTATTCTCCAATCAGATCAGAACCCTATATTTTATTCTTATTTAAACACTTATCTTAGATACATACTGTGGTCAACTATTGCTAAATACCAAATTTCCATACTAATATTGCTCCCAGACATTGTGTTTTTTTCTTTGCTCTGAATCAGCTTCTGGGCATAAAGCCAAAAATCTTAAATAGGGAATTGAATACAAAAAATAGGGAAGTAACAAGTAACCTTAAGTAACATAAGATATAACAGTATTAAGTTAGAACATCTGTTCAGCAGAGCTGAATATTCAGTTAGACAAGAAGCTGGAAGAAGGAAGTCGAGTTGCAGCCATTTTGTCTCCCTCAGGAATTTAAAGCTTGAACAATTAAGTCACTGCTCTTTGATTAGAACATAAAGTGACCCAATTTCTATAACCATGTCTTACAATGTTTCAAGCTTTCAAATTCCCAAAGGTAGACACAAGAGAAACACAAAAAAGACGTCAAGGATTTTTCAGCAAAATAAATGAAAAGGTAAGACATGAAAGAAATATGAACGTCACAATTTTCAATTCCTTATTCGGGATATCTACTATTTCCATAGCAGCATAATCTGAACCTGGGTGATCCAATTCTGCATCGTCACCGGTCTCCTCATCAAAAGATTCCCTTGGATGTACTTGGACCAACATTTCATTAGTGGAGGAGGCCAATTCATTAGTAAGGGAAGTCACCCTCTCCCATTTTCAGCTAAAGTCATATCTAGAGCCACTCTATCCTGAAAAGTCATGAAAGTTATTGGGCCGAGTTGCTCGGTGATTCCCCTAATAGTGTCATGTGTGAAAATGTAGGGGTACTCTGATGGAGTCTTTGCAGACCTAGGGATCATCTGGGAATACCACAGGTTTTAGTTAAACCAATAAGTTATATGTGGTCCAGTTTTTAGAGGCATGAATAAAATATGCAGAAATTAAACTTGAAAAGCACTGTACTAAGATTATACTATGAAACATTAACTCAAATACCCCAAAACAAACTTCTCCTTCACTCCTCCTGTCACTAGTATCATCTTCTTTAGTAATACTTTCTCCCACAACAAGTAAGAAAAGAAAAATGAAATGCATCATGTATATTTTTCCTTATTGTCCTTCTTTAAGCACCAAACCTCTTTCTTGGGTTATTTTTCAAAGCAACAATCATCGTTTGTTTAGGGAGCAAATATCTGTGAAGGGACAAACAGGTTCACAGCCACAAATCAATCTAAAAAATATATAAAATTTAGTCTTTAAGTACTTGCGTGTTCTTGTTTCACTTTGAAGCAAAGTACTCGAATCCTCAGTCTCCAGAACTGTTATCTTGTTACAGTGAGTGGCATGGATCTAGTTAGGCTTTCCTTCCAGCTTTTACAGATATTTGTGGTCAGGAGCACATGGTAGGGTCCATCAAACCGTGGTTCCAGAGCCCTTCTCATGTATCTTTTAACAACCACCCAATCTCCTGGATGTAAGAGGTGTAAACCAACCTCCATCAGAATCTAAAGCAAAAACTTGAGGACGTGTATTAGAAACGCCTTGTAAAAAAGTTGTCACATAAGAGTAAGCCCCTATGCTTTTCATCTGATTGTTTGGGAAAAAAAAAAAACCCTATCCTAAGAAAATAGGGGGACCTGAAAAATTGTTTAACACTACCCCTCTTTAAATTTAAATGAATAAAAGAGTAATACAAACTTCAGTCCATACTTTAAAAATTCCTGCTGCTTTTTTGGCTTGTTTAGGTATAATTGGGTCCTTTCACTCCCCTTGCCCACTCTAGGCCTTAAAAAGTCTAAAAAAAAAAAAATAAACCCCATGTTTCTTTTTATGACATCTTCGTGAGTTGTGGTGCTTGACACTCTTAATGGTTTCAGGAATCCATTTTGCACACCACTTTTGCACAGTTTTTGCAGTATTGGGCAGGGGGTTTAGCAACGAAAGCTTCAGGCCCCTCCAGTCACAGATAATGCAGACCAGGGCATACTCACTTTCCCACTCAAGGCATTTAGCTCGGAAAGGATAGTCTCTGAAAAGTTTGGGGCTGCCGGGTCTTTACTTTCTTCCCTTTTTGTTTCGGACTATTACATCTTTGGTTACTTGGGAGCCGTTGTAATCCAGGGGACACCCGAATTTTTGCAAGATCAACATAAAACTTGTGTTCCAGCTTGGGGCCCTCATGGGACAAATGGTTTTGGAAGACACAGTTATTCCCAGGGCCAAAATCCTTCTGATAAAACCCTTTTTTTTTCTTTTCCAAATTTTTGTTTTTCTTTCCGCTGTTCTTATAACTTTTTCAGGATGTTAAAATTCAGAGGCAACTGTGACACTTCTTGTAATGCTCTGGTGATGATGGCAGGATGCAACCTGGTTTAGGCTGCGGCTTTATCTGCTTGGTCAGCGAGGTGGTTTCCTTTTGCTTCACTTTTATCTTTTTAGAATTTCCTTTAGCTTTAATGACCACAACTCTTGTAGGCAGCAGCAATGCTTTCGTCAGTGCCCGCACTTTTTTGTCATTTTAATAGATTGCCCATTTGCTGAAAGAAAAGATCTTGCTTTCCATATCAGACCATAGTCCTGTGCCATTCCAAATGCATAGCGAGAAATCTGTAAAAAAGTTAGGGGGAAAAAAACAGTTTATGATTTCGGGCTACCCTTGTATAATTTTCCCGTCAAGGGTTGTATTTTTATCCGTTGACTATAGCTAAAAATTTGGACTAATGGTTGATCTTGACGTAAAAAAACCCCATTTTCCTCAACCCCCATCGCCCTGTATACAGTCATGGGGGGCTAAACTGGGGATGGAAAATTGGGAAAAAAGGGGGGTACCCACGCTGCCTTCCCCCCCAAACTCCAAAGGCAACAAAGAAACAATCCCTGAATTGTAAACTTTATCAGGCATAAAAAAACACACTGTAATTTTTGTAATTTTTAAATGCCCTAACAGGGGGAAAAATTGTTTTTTTTAAACCCCTGGAGATTATTGCAGAAAATTTTCATTGTAAACATTCCCCGTTCTCCACTTTTGTCAACCCCATTTTTTTGTAACTGTCTGAATAGAAAAGCTACGGCCGTTGTTTTCGGGCCCTAAAGTTTTAAAAAAAACTGAAACCTGCAGTTTTGCACAATACAGCCCAAAAAGGGTTTAAATAATCCCTGGGAGCAGGAGAGGCCCAAAAATAGTTAACCCTAAAATTTATAGGTTAGTCAATATTTTAAACAGTTTAAAGAAAAAGGATGTGATTAAACCCAACAAAAAGGGTTTGGCCTTAAAGCACTACCAAAAAAGGGCTTTGCAAACCCTAAAGTTCCCAAAAAGTTTAGCAATCCCCAAAAAAAAATTTTCGAGGGAAAATAAAAAAGGGGAAATACACACCCCAAAAAATTTCCTATTCCCCTGTTTGATTTTTTAGTTTTAATGTGTGCAAACTAAAATTGGATTTTGTTTGAAATGTTACTCCCCACATCAGTGTGACTTAGTCTTTTTATTTTTTTTTTTTTTTAAAGGGCCGGAAAACCAAATATTGTTTTCTAGAACTTTTTCAAAAGGAGGAAATGGCTGCCCCCATTTTGGTTTTTTCACACTCCGCCCCCCCTGCCCAAGGTTTTTAAACCAAGGGCAGATTCCCTTTGGGTACCCGGGAAACCTTCTCCCCCCTGAAATTTTTGGAGGTCAAAAAGGGATCGGGGAGATGTAAGTTAAGTATTTTTCCCCACCTTTTTGGGGTTTCCCCTTGCTAATTGGGGGTGAGTTTAACCCAACCCTTGAAAAAAATTTGTGAACTAAAACCTCAAAATGTTTCATGTATCCAAGAAGCAAAAAATGTTTTTCCAAAAAAAAAACCCATTTGTTTTAAAACAAAAAATTGCAGCTTCTTTTTTAAAGGGCCCTTAAAAAAACTCAATTTATTGTCTATGCATTTTAAAAATCACTGTGTCTAGAAAACCATTCTGCTAACAGTTGGGCATGGCTTTTCTGTGAACATGCTAGGGGGAAAAATTTTGCACCCTTTGGGGGAAAAATACCCCCCCCTTGTTCTGGGCGTAAAGACTGTTTAAAGAAAGTGGTTTACATAGAGGGTCGTTTCCATGTTACCCCTTTGGGCTAAAACTTCATGAGAAAATTTTCCCTCCATTTGAGTTCTACTAGGGGGGGTACTTAGGGTTTTTTTGGCAGTGGGACCCCCCTCTTTTAATTCTACCTTGGCAGGTTGGGGACTTCCAACATCTGTTTCCCCAAACCCCCCCGAGTTGACCATTAAAGGGGTTTTGCCCCGGAACCCAAACCCCTTTTCTGCCCAAGAAGCAAAAGTAAACAAGACATGGAGCTTGGGGGAGAGGACACCACCCCCCCAAAAAGGGGGGCCCAAGGGACAGAGCTGCATAAGGGAACGTGGGGACATTTTTTTCACCCGAAATAATCAAACTACAAAAGTGGATTTTTGTATACAAAGGGCAAAAAACTTTTCCCCGCAGCTTCTTCCTGTTCTAGTATCAGATAAAGCAGGGGAAAATCCCAGATAAACAAAACCTACAACTAGTTTTTTTTCGTATACAAAAGAAAAACATTTTTTTCGGGCCCTTTAAAACTTCTGCAGTCAGTCTCCTTTAGATAAAAGAAGCTTTCTCTGCCAACCCGGCCAAACAGCTCTTGTCAGGCCGTATCAAAAAAAACTTTAAAATAAAAAAGGGCAAAAAAAGGGAAAGGGTGTTTGCTCTCTCAGGCTGCAATAAAGGGGTTTAAAATATTTTAGAAAAATGATTAAAAACCCCCTTTTTGGGGGATCCCCCGTCAAATTACTTCGTGGGCAAAACCCTTTTAAATTTTGGGGTATGGCAAGAAATTTTCCCTTATCCAGGGGTTTAAGGGACGAAGGGAATGGTTTGTGTTAAGATTGTTAACAGACATTTGTTCACAAGCGGGCTGTGGAGGCGGATGTTGGGTCGGAACCCCATTTGGTGGGCAGAGTTTTTAAAAATGGACCGTTTGCTTTATCTGTAATTTGTTGGGGGAAAGAAAATTTCCTGTCAGAAGAAAGGCTTGAAGTTAATATATGTAATCATGGGGTCCCCCACAACTGGGGGGAGACAGAGTGAAAGCTTGTAGCCAGTAAAACTTTCTGTGGGGAAAAACCCCTTTTAAAGGAAAGTATTTTTTTGAATTAATTTTCAAAAAATGTGCAAAAAATCAATTGTCCGTATTTTTTTCTATATTTTTTATGTGTTAGTTTGCTTCTCCTATGAGTCTTTTTGGGAAAAGGGGTTAGCGCTTTGGTTTAATGTATAATAGATTGGGGGGGAAAACTTTTTTCAAACATCTCATATTTGAAATACAAAAAAACACACATGTGAAAAAAAGTAATAGGTGTAAAAGCTGTTCCCAAAGCATTTTGTAGTGTGAAGCAGTATGATGATGTATTGAAAATGCCCAGGTGTAAAAGTTTTTGTTCCCCCATAGCCCCAATAGAACCCCCCCTTTCATATAGTTCAGGAGTGCTCACAACGGGCCCATTAGTTCAGAGAAAGCCTGATACTGAATTTAAAAAAACTATTAAATCTTTTTTTTTGCCCTGACAGTCTGTATTTTATTTATGCAGAGTTTGTTTTATTTGTACCAAGTTACATAGCTTTTTTTTCAGAGATTACAATTTAATTTTTTTTTCATAGAGAACAAATTATTCATTATAAAATGTTAAAAATTTTCCCTATGAAGGGGGTTGTTTTGAGCATTTAAAAAAATGAAGATAAAAAAATATTTTGTGTAGTGAAAGTTAAGGACCCAGATAAAATCGTGCAGACTCAGGGAAGCGATAAAAAAGCTCACGGAGCTTCCAATTACAAAGACATTGAAACCCTTCCCCCAGAATTTTTTCAATCTGTGATGAGAAGGATCGGTAACCCCAAAAAAAAGGCGGCATTCCCCCAGGAAAAAAGAGAGAAAGAGTGTCTCCCCATCAGTAAAAGATTTTTTGTAAGTGACAAAATGACTGTAACAATGACAGCAATGTGTTTAACGAAGTCATATTTTATTATTTTATTATTTAAGCGCTTTTGTTTCGGGGCCCTGTAATTCGAGGGGGGTTCATAAAAAACAAAAGTAAAAACAAGAAGTGGTAAGGATTAATGAAAATTGGCACGACAGGGGGAGAGGACCCTCCGTGAGGGTTCATCTAAAGGGGGGGGGGAAAGGATGGAGGTGGGGGAGACTTTTTTGGGAGAAGCAGTGACAGCGGGGTTTAAATTTTTTGTAGGTTATGGAACCTGAAAATGGGTTTTAGGTTGTTTTGAAGTGGTGAAGTGGGGGTTGAGTGTTGGGGTAGGGTTCCCGAGTGTGGGTGAAGCAGGGAGAAGTCTTGGAGAGGGTTTTGTGTGGGGAGCTGAAAAGGGGGGAGGCAGGGAAAAGGGTCCTGGAGGAGGGAGGTGGTGAAGGGATATTTGGAAATTAGGGAGAGGATGTATGGGGGGGAGGGTATGGAGAGCCTTGTAGGTCGGTAGTAGTTTGAAATAAATTCGTTTTGGGAAAATGGGAAGCGTAAAGGGATTGGAAGGGGAGAGGCAGAGGTGCGGGGGGAGAGGGGGTAAGAGGGGCGCGGAGTTTTTTAAGGAGGGTTTGGGGGGAGGAGGGTGTAGCGGGGGGCCCCAAGAGAAGGATGTTGCGTAGTTGGGGGAGATGACAAGGGCAGGAAGCATTTTGTTGTCAGAGTTGGGGAAAAGGAGCGGATGCGAGGATGTTTTTAGGGGAGGCCAGGTAGGGAAAGGGTTTTGGATGTGTGGTTTGAAAGTAGAGTGGAGTCTAGGATTTTAGGTGCGGATTGCGGGCCGGGTGAGAGTGTGGCCCTTGACTGGATGAGAGATCAGGGGCAAGGGTTTGGTTGGAGGTGGAAAATGAGAGTTCTTTTTTCCCCCAAATTTTGTTTTAGGAGAGTGAAGAAGAAGAGGGGGAAAAGGAGGAAGACAGTCAGGGATCCCGGAAGAGTAGAGAAGTGAATCCGGGTGGAGTGTAGGTTGGGTATTGTCAGCATAAGGTGGTAATGAAAGCCCGGTTGATGCTAGAGCTGACCCGGGGGGGAGTGTAGATAGGAAGGAAAGGACCCCCGGACTGCCCGAGGGACACCAAAAGAGGAGGCGGGGGGGGGGGGTGGGGAGGGAAATGAGAGCGTGAAAATGAACAGGAGGTTGAGGAACGGAAAGAGCCAAAATTGAGCGAGGGAGGGGGTTTTTAGGGAGGGAATGGCGACAGTGTCAAGGCGAGGAAGGTCTAAAGGGGGGGAGCACAGAGAGGGCATGAGGCTTTCCAATAGGTCTTAGTGCTTTGGTTAGGGGTTTTTGTAGAGTGGGGGGTCGGAAACCGATTGTAGGGGTCAAGGGGTTTGGGGGGGGAGAGGTGGGGGACAGCGAAGAAGAGTGTCTCGGGAGTTTGGAAACAAAAAGGGGGCAGTGGATGGGGCGATAGTTGGACAGAGAGGAGGGGTCAACGGTTTTTTTTTTTTAAGGTTTGGAGTGAAAGTAGCTTTTTAAAAGGGGGAAGGGGATGCCCGAGGTTGTGATGGTTTAAGGTGGGTGGGGTGGGAAGAAGCCCCGAGGGCGGATGGGGGGATGGCGTTGGGTCAAGCTCGGTGTGAAGTGGATTTTTACAGTAAAAAGGGGGAGTTTTCATGGTGGTGGGGAAGCAAATAAAAGGGGGAAGAGCAGTTTGCAAAGGGTAGAGGGGGTGGGGGGACTGCGGGTGAAGCTTTTTGAAGTGGGTTGATTTTGAAGGAATTTAGTTGCAAAGTTGTCTGTGAAAAGGGGATGGGAAAAGGAGGTGTGGTGGACGAAGAAAAAGGGGTTGAAGGGTTTTGAAAAATTGTTGGGGTTTGGGGACAGGGAGGATTGGGAGGGGTAAATAGGGGCTGTTTGGTGAGGTGAGGCAGATTTAAAAGTATGCATGATTTTTTGAAAGGGGCCAAAATCATTAGTGGAGTGGTTTTTTTCCCCGCGGCGTTTTTGCAAATTCTGGAAGTCGCCTCAGTTGTTTAGTGGATGTGTGTGCCGGGTTGTTGTTGATTTTGGGGTTTGTTTTGGGGTGAGGGGAGCGATTGGTCAAGGGCGATGATGTTGTATGGTTGAGAAAAGTGGTGGTGCGTTGGGTCATTAAATGAGGAGATAGTGGGGAAAGGGTGCAAAAGAGTCAGAGGAGCGGTTGGGCTTTTTAGGGTTCCTGCGAGTCGTTGGGTATGAACAGGAGGGGCAGGGGGGGTTTTGGGGATGGGGAAAGGTAAGCAGGTTGTGGTCAGTATGGGGTGGGGGGTTTTTAGAAGCAGATAGGGGCAGGGCGGGGAAGATGAGGTCGTGTGTGTCCTCTTTGGTGAGTGGTCCCGAGGTCCATGCAGAGGTCAAAAGGGGGAGAGAGGAAAGGAGTTTTTTTGGAAGAGAGTGGAGGGTGTCGATTTGGGGTTGAAGTCTCCCCGTGATAGTGGGGATGTTGGTGGAAGAAAATGGAGAAGCCGTGAACCCAAAGTGGTCAAAAAAAGGCTTTTGGCGGGTTGGCCCGGCGGTAGACAAAGCATTTGGGGGTCGGAGGGGGGGGGTGATGCGGACCCCAGTGCACCTCAAAGGAGAGAAGTGAGGGAAGGGAAGGGAAGCAGGGACAAAAGGGGAGGGTTTTTAGAAGGAGGGGCCCACATCCACCTGCTTGTTTTGGGCCAGGAAGAGTAAGTTGGTAAAATGAAAAAGTCCCCTGTATGTATGAGGTTTATTACATACGACCCCGCATTCAGAGAGCTCCAAGGGAGGGGTAGGTGGGAGGGTAGAGGGATGTGTTTTGGTTGAAGGGATTAGGGAATTTTAGTGGGAGTTGTTCGAGGAGGGGAGGACTTTGGGAATGTGTGGGGGGCCCTGGGTTTGGGGGATTGTCCCCGGAAGCCAGAAGGGCGAAAGAGGGGACAGGTGGGAGTGGGATAGACGCAGTTTGGCAGGGTTTTTTTTTGGTAAGGGGGCTTTAACAGTGGGAAGAGGTGGGTGGCAGCAGCAGGTGAGAGGGTAGAATGCGGGGGAGATGTGAGTTTCATTTCCAGCGAGGGGTTTGGGGTAAGTAAAAGTGTGGGAGAGTGGAGATTGCGATAATGAGGGAAAGAAGAGATAGTGTTAGTTTAAGTTGATCCCTGTGGGTGGTTTGTCATTGTAGACACAGTGACCCCTAGGGGGGTTTTGTCCCTGTATATGGGGGCCCACTTCTGGCTGGGACGTTGATGGAGGCATCTCTGGCTGGGACATTTTGTTCATCCTGCTTCCCGAAAATAAACAGGTCTTTATTAATTTTTGTCAAAAGTGCATTGTTTATTTTAGGGAGTCTTATTTTTCACAAATAAATTATGCATGCAACTGTGTGTGTGTGGTGTGTGTGTGTGGGTGTGGGTGTGTGATAAAACTTCTTAAAGTTTAGAGTCAAAAACCCATAGGTATATGTATGTAAAGGAATTTTATGGCGCTGCGTAAATTATCTAAAAGGATGGCAAATGTGCAGTGGGACTTGTAGAATAGAAATTTCCCAGCATCCCCACACCCATCCTGTGAGATGGTGGTCAGTGTCATTGCTCTGTTTCCCCCTTTCCCTCTTTTCTTCATGTATTTTTGTTTCCTGTCCTGGGTTTGGGACCTGTGGGAATCCAGTACATGACCTCCTGACAGGTCCTTCAACACTCAGGTGCTAAAAAATATGCCCCAGGGCCGTTTTCAGGGTAAAAGGAGTTTGGGGAAAACCCCTTTCCCCCTCCTCCTCCCATTCTTTGCCCCCTTGGGGGCGGCCTGTGTATGGGGGCGCAGCCAATGATTTCCCGAGTTTTTTTTGGGGAGGTGCCTTATATTGGGGAATTCAACAAAATTTGGGGTATGTCTTTCGGTGGTGTTTATTTTGGGGAAAACAGGAAGGTTTTTGTGAAGGACGCTATAACATTTCATTTTTTTGCTCGCCAGCTTTTCAGCTTTTAATGGAAAAAAATGGCTGCAAAACGGATTTTCTCTGGAAAAAAAAAAAGATTAAAAAAATTAGGATTAAAGAAGCCCTGAAAAAAAAGATTTTAAAAGATTTCAAGAGCCGTTTATATATTTAAAATGGAGCTGCACGCCCCAAAGAGTGAAACTTTTGCTAAGGGAGGGTTTCGTTTTTTTTGTGAAAACAAAAAGTTTTTCCCCAAAAAAGGGCAGAAAGGACCTAAAGTAATCACCCGGGTCAGCTCCGGGCCCTCAGTGGAAAATGTTTGGAAGATTAACTAAAAAAAAGAACAGGTTCTTCTATTTTAACAGACAATACTTAAAAAAAGATAAGTACAAGAAACTGAGATGGAATAAAGGAAGGTGAACAAAAATGAGAAGAAAATTTTTTGGGTTTAGTATTTGAGATTTTAAACCACAGTAATGAGGAAAAAACAGATATTCCTACGAAAAACAGCAACTGTCTTTAGAATTAGATGTTGCTGAAGCTGCTTCAAAAATTTGTCATATTTTCACAGCGCTGGCACACTCCCTGGGATAAGAGACTTTTGCAAGGGGAATGCTGGAATCTGGTTGGCAAGGGGGGCAATTTGGGTATTTTCCAGAACCCCTAAAATTTATTCCATCTTGAAAGGGCAGTGGAAAGGGGCAATTGTGAAAAGCCACTGGTGGGCGTATTTGTAATGTGAGCGATTGGTTTGGTGAAACCCCCTTTTTTGGCATGGCCCAACCCCAGGTAACATTAAGTGAAGGTCAATGGCCAGGTGGTTGAATTAAAAGAACTCTTCATACCCATTCACGTGACTAAAAATTACAGCTGAAATTTAATCCGGAAAATTTTTTAAAGGAGTGGAATTACTTTCTGTTTTTTCCTGTCCCCCAAAAAGGAGGTTATCGGTGGCATTTCTGCTTTAATGAAACGGAGAGAGACACTGTTATTAGATAATAAAATTCTTTTGGCAGCTGTTTACGTGGACCCAAGTCATCGTATATTGCTGGATGATCAACAGATTACTAAAGGAAGAGAAGCTCTGACTGAGGTAGCAATTAGAATGAGTGGGCTATAGGACTGCCAAGAGCAAGAGGAATTGGGTGTGGCCAGTGCTACTGCCACCATATCTTCAGCCTCATCAGATGAAGAGTTTAACTTTGAAAAGTATTTGGATGACATGGAGCAGGCAACGTGTTGCCACAGGGAAAAAGATTCCACTCCCACAGCAAACTGACTGACTGTATTTCAACAAAGTTTTTCACTTGCTCTCAAAGAAGTAGAAGAGTTCAAACGATCATCAAAACTGACTGTGCCTAAGGCAATTCCTTTATACCATGAGATTGTTAGAGATGTTGCCCATGTGATCACCGCATTGCCACCAACCCAAGTTAGTGTAAAGAGGCCGTTCTCTAGCCTGGAAATAATGAGATCAGATGTAATGTCATCTATGAAAGAGGATCTGATGCAGGTGATACTTTTTCTCAGGACAAATTCATAAACTCCACAAATGTTATTCAGGACGTTTTTGTCGAAAACGTTTTTTTTTTCCCACATACTGCAGCGTTTTGCATATTTGCAGTTTATTAAAGTTTTTTGTGTTCTAAAGTTGTATCCAATAAATATATTTTATGTTCTACCTAAATAGCTTGATTATTGAATCATAAGGATGATAAAAATCTTAAATTAAGTTATCTCTTAAACGTGTGCCATGTATGAGGGAGTCAGAGTCGGAGTTAGGAGAAATTGAGGAGTAGGAGTCAGGGCTTTGGCTTACCGACTCCACAGCCCTGCTGCAGACAGTCACTGGCCAACTGTCACACAGGAACACAGCTGCTGGGGAAGGGTCATGAGACACTCCCCTGATGTCACTGGCTGCAGGGGGCTATTCAATATAACTATAGAGAAAGCAGCAAAATAAGGTAAGTGACCTTCATCACTCCCTCTCTCCCTAATCCCCCCACCCTCTTAAAATCCCCTTTCCTCCCTTAAACCACATCATTCATGGCCTATTCAGCTTTCTTGGTGGCTATGGGCTCGTAGTTTTAGGGTGAGAAGGAACCAGTATCCATGGATCTTCCCATTCTGATAATATCAGACTGGAGTTATCAGTTTTACCTTGGCTGGTTATGGAAAGTATGGGGTCTTCACGTCATTTAAAAAAAAAAGATAATTTGTTCTATTTAGTTTTTTAATAAAGGATAAAAATAAAATTATGTGGGGTCCTCATATTTTTAACCAGCCAAGGTAAATCCAGCAGCTGCAGTCTAACATTATTAAGGTGGGAAAAACAAAAAATATTGGCTAAAAAACCTAAAAATACCCACCCCGGCTCCCCCAGAAGTGGACATTCACATTTGAGGGTGTTCTGACAGTTACTTTTTTTAAAAACCCTTGTGACCCGGCTACACGCCATGGGTGTTGTGGCTAATTCCCAGCTAACCCCCGCCTGCTACAGCGCGGGGGTGCTTCCCATCCTGCACTGTTTAACCCCCAAATCCCCGGGGTTTTTCAGTGAACATGGAGTGGAAACCTTTTGAAGGTGTTTCCATGCCTGTTTTTTGGGTTTCCCCCTTTCCACCCCAGGCAATCACACCTGTTCGCCATTTTACAAAAAAATGAAAGATAAAAAAAATAAAACGTTACACATATTTGGTGTTGCCACGCCCGAAAAAGTCCCATTATTAAAAACAAATTTATTTTTTTCTGTGCACTGACACCAGAGAAGAAAAAAATTCCAAACGACAAAATTGCATTTTTTTTGCTCATTTTACGTCACATAAAAATTGGAATAAATGTAATCAAAAAAGTCGCCTGTATTCCAAACTGATAGCAATAAAAAGTGCAAAAACGCCCCTCACTCAGGTCTGACAAAAGACTTATTAGTCACAGAAAATGGCGCCGCCACGCAAATTTCAAAAATAGAAAATGTTTGGAATTTTTTAGGTACCAAAACAAGAGGGACACCCTACATATTTGGTTTTGTCGGATTCATATCAACCTGTAGAATACAGAAAACAGATAATTTATACCGAAGATTGAACGCCATAAAAGCAAAACACCCACAAACATGACGCAAGTAAGTTCTTTTCACATTCTGCCTGACTTAGAATGTTTTTGCGGTTTTCCAGTATATTCTATAGTAATACAAATAACATCATTAGAAAATCCATCTTGTCCCACAAAATAAAAGCCCTCATGTCTATGTAGGCGGAAAAATAAAAAAGTTATAGGTCTGGAAAGACGGGAAGGGAGAAAACAAAGAGCCATATTATTATGACCATCTGTTAGGAAGGGGTTAAATAAACTCTCTGCGACCATTTTAGTTTATAAATAAATGCAACGCTGGTCCGACATAGTACAGTGAATCCAAAAGCATCCAATAGAATCCATCTCTATCCCCTGCACCCCTGAAGGTCATGGCTGATCATCTGGAAGTGCAGGGGATGAAGTACAGGCCACAGTCACACCACAATCTCTGGGAGGTTGGTCCCCTGTCTCCTCCCCAAGAGATTTGTGCTACTGCTGTATACCTTCCGCTGTTCCAAGCCCACTACAGTCCTGGGACTGCGTTACCTGCCTACGGATACACCTACTGCGTTCTATCACCCATACCGGCACCTGCTATCCTGTCCTGGACTTTGGCTACCCAAACCTACCCACAAAACCTCTCCTGATGTTATGGAGATGTTCCCTCATTCTAATGCAAAAAGGTCTTTTAGTCGCCCCACGTACAGGTTATGGCATGGGCAAAGAGTTTTTAAAAATACATCAAAGTTCACTGATGGTTCACAGTTTTTGAAATTGAGAAAGTATAAATACTAGGAAAGGGCCTCAGGGGACTGGGACACAACCTTCGCCCGAATCCTTCTATACCCACTCACGAGACATGCGCACTTGTCCAGCATTTATAACTTTTTAGTTAGCAAAGTAGATTATGAGGGCATGACGGGGGGGCTGGCGAGCTGGCAGAGAAGGGACAATACATTGACCCCACACCTGATTTTGGAGGCCTTGGCAGATACCCACAAGTGTTTAGTTTTCAGTCGTTACCTAGAATTTTTTTAAAAATAAGTCATAATGCATACCTCACACCCATACGAGGGCATCGGATGGGGAGATTTCCTACCGATCAATGTTTCAGATGTGCGGAGGCTGGCGCAGACCTATATCACTGTCTGTGGGGGTGTCCTTTATTGAGATCTGTCTGGGATCAGGTTACATATTTTATACGACAACATCTGGTGGGTACATTTACCTTAGAGGCCTCGTGGGCGTTGTTTGGGCTCCCATGTGAGGAAGAACAGGGGTACTCAGGCAAGAGAAGCGCTTGCTACACTTTGTAGGGGCTGCGGCATGCAAAACAATTTTACAAGTTTGGCTTCTACCTGCATTCCAAACATTTGAGATGTTTGAGGAAAAACTGAGATTCTTAATGTGCATGGACTGGCTTGAAGCGACCTTGCACAAAGAGGCCAGAGTTAAAAACTTCTTTAGGTTATGGGAGGGGTACATAACCACGTTCCCGGTGTCACTTAGAAGGAAACTGCACTCATGTTTTGGCACAACAACATGGTATATGGGACGGCAGCTGGCGGGCACAGAGCCTATCACTATTTAGTATAAAGAATAACATATAGCTGTTATCAGGTATTCGGAAGAGGAGCGGGTGAGGCAGAAAAAGGGAGCTTATCGGTGTTCCTTCTCCACATATCGTCTCCCTGCAAGCCTAAGGCTATGTTCACACGGCTTATTTCAGAACGTATTTACATCGGATTGCCGATGTAAATACGTTCCGAAATCAGTTGAAAATCAGTTGCAAATACGTGCCACTAAGTGTGGCACGTATTTGTAACTGATTTCCCGACGGATTCACCATCTCCAATCATTGAAGATGGTGAATCCATCCGTAAATAATTGACATGCACATTGTTTTTCCGTCCGGATTGCCGTCGTCAATACGCGGCGTCAATCCGGCACGGAACTACGCGTCGTGTGAATGACGAGCCGTATTTTCTATTGAAATCAATAGAAAATAGGCCGTGACTTATTTCGGACTGATTTGCCGACGGATTGACGATCGTCAATCTGTCGGCAAATACGTGGCGAAATAAGCCGTGTGAACATAGCCTAAGAGAGCACAAGAGGAGGCTCCCCTCCTTGTACTCATATGCGGGGGCAGAAGTGGAGTTTTTCTAGTTAGGACTCAGGTTTGCAAACAAACAATAATCGACAACTAAATGGGGTGATACATTGCTCAGTGCACAATATGTTTATTAGAGTGAAGTTATGTTTTTATATTTACATGATAAGTCTTAAATGTTATGAAGCATTTATTACATGATTTATGTTGAGCGAAAAAACACAGAAAATGTTTGTTCAATGTCGATTTCAGTGATGTATAACCAGTCAAGATATGTTGTTGTGAATCTTGTGAATCCATCGCTTTCATTTCTTGATGTTATGATGTACAGAAATTGATTTTCAATAAAAAACAATTTAAAAAAAAAAAAAAAAAATACTAGGAAAGGCGACTTCACCAAAATTATTTCCAGAGCTGAGATTAAGTGGAGTTTATTTATTTATTTTTTTGAAGAAAGATTCAAGAAATACAAAACAGTCATTAAATGGATACAAAGACTCTTCCTACACATCAGCCTTTGGTAACATTTGGAAATACACAGGACACAAATTGTGGACACATAGCAGATACTGAGAAGGTGTAAATTAGCACCTCCAGATTCTCTGTAGAGACAAAGAATAGGTAACACGATTCATAGGTGGGATGGAGTCTACACCGAGCAGATCCCTGACCTACTGGGCATTGGACTTGGGCTAGAGCTGAGGCTACAGCAAGGACATTAGACCAGAATGCACATAGTAATGGGCTAGACCAGAATATGTGGAATAGAGATCCATAATTACCACACAATCTCTAGCAGTAGGGAGAGGAATTTGTATAAATTTCACTTACATGGGCGAGGGTACAGTACAGTACAGTATAAAACTGGAGCTTGCAGATGCTTTATGTGCCCAGTATAAGGTTTTTTCCTATTTTGAGTCATAAAAAGTCTCTCTCCCAATTTAGGTTGTTAACCATTTGGATAATTTGGAGGTTTTGGTGAGAAGATCAGATAAAATTCTTGTTCCTGTATGATATCTCAGGAGAGAGTCTTGGCAGATATTTAAAAATAGGAGTCAGAACCCCGAATTTCCTTTCAAGATTCTCTTTCAGAAAATGAGCTACTTGTCTAAAGTAATTGAACAATGGAATTTTATCTTTCTCAACCAATTTGTGGAAAGGGCTTAATTCCAGACCCTGAAAGAAGTCCTCAGTGGAAGCAATGCCTAATGTCACCTACTGAGTCAAATGTTAGGGAGGCTTCTGGACAAAGCTAGAAGAGGGATGGAAAGTGATGAAGAAGGATACTAGGGAAGTTAGTAGGAGTGAGCTCTCTCCAGTATCGGAGTGTGACTTGCACAGGAGATGAGCCACCAGTGGCCAAGGGTTAATAACGTAGGGCCAGAGAGAGGGAAGGCCGTGAACAGCAGGTTCTATGAAGGCCCAGTTTGTCATTCAGTGGTGCTCTCCATACCCTAACCTGGTTTATGACAGTCATTATATGATATGATCTCAAATAAGGCAAGCCAAGACACTGCAAGTTCATCTCCCTTATCATTAGAGAGGATGCCAATCTTGGCCTTGTAGATTGCCAAATCAATGGATATTTTGGCGATAGAAAGTCATAAAATTTGCCTAATAAGAACAGGAGAAGTTCTGAAAAAATATAACACTTTAGGCAACATAATCCTCCTGAATAATATTATTCTGCTCGGCCCGGAATTGTCGACTCGGGATATGCAGTCAAGTTCATGTTGGAGGGAATTTAGTAGAGGAGGAAAGTTAGTTTTGATGTAAAATAACAGATGTTTCCCATTTGGAAGGATAAGAATCCTGTAGGACTGAACTGGGACATTACATTGTTTGCTTACTAAGTAATATTCTTGAATAAACCTTGTGTGTTTATATTTGGTTACTTTTTTGTATTTGTTTAATAAAGTTTGATTATTTTAATGCTAATTACCTCATGGGTTACTTAGATCTACATGATTTGATTGGTTGCTGGGGCTTTATTACGAGGACTATAGCGCACATAGGTTTCCCTGATGTAGGAATTTGGAACATTGTGAAATACTTAGGGTCTTGTAGCACCAATGAGCGACGTCACTAGTGTACTAAGCTAATATCACATGGAGTTTTGTGTTTTATGTGCTGTGCTTTTGTTCTTCTTTTTGACTCTGGACTGGCAATTTGTGTATTTATTACTACATTGGTTACATCTGGAGCTATAGAGTCTATGAGCTACATGTATGAAAACTGTGTAGGTCTAAAACTCATAGCAACCAATCAGATCGCCCCTCTCACTTTTCCAGAGCACTATATGAAATAAAAGGGGCACTCTGATTGGTTGCTATGGGTAACAAAGTAAGTTTTAGACTTTTACAGTTTTCATACATGTTCTCCTATGTATCTAAGAGGGATAAGTTTACCAAAATGATCCAATATGGACTCTATCACCTGCCATGCTGTGCGCAGAATGCTGTGAACAGAAATTTTTAAAAAGGTGCACTATGTTTATTATACATATTTAGTATAGTGCAGTTTAAGATTTACATGGGTAATTTAGTGTTTTTGGCAAAATCTACAGGAATTATTACTTTTTGTTGTTTAGACTTACACTAACCCCCAGACCTAATGCGCTCATGTTCTGTACATTGTTATACAACTTACACACTGTTATTGGCTGGTTAATATCTGTGAACAATCTCAGGTGTTGGAACATCATAGGTTTGCTTTAATAATAAAAAATTTTTTTACAATTTCTATACGTTTCCCTTTTAGACAACATTACACCTTCCCTTCTGTGCAAATTATCTTATGTGCAATGAGATGTGATTTATTTCCAAGATTCTGAACATGAAAAAGGCTTCTCTCCTGTATGAATTCTCTCATGTATAACAAGACCTAATTTATTGTTAAAATATTTCCCACATTGTGAACATGAAAAAGGCTTCTCTCCTGTGTGAATTCTCTTGTGTTTAACAAGATATGATTGATTTGTAAAAGATTTCTTACATTCTGAACATGAATACGGCTTCTCTCCTGTATGAGTTCTCTCATGTGTAAGGAGACTTGCTTTCTTTGTAAAAGATCTCCCACATATAAGACATGAAAAAGGCTTCTCTCCTGTGTGAGTTCTCTCATGTGTAATGAGGTTTGAGATCTGTGTATAACATTTCCCACATTCTGAAAATGAAAAAGGCTTCTCTCCTGTGTGATTTTTCTCATGTGTAACAAGATCTGCTTTCTTTGTAAAAGATCTCCCACATATTAGACATGAAAAAGGCTTTTCTCCTGTGTGAATTCTCTTATGTATAACAAGATCTGCTTTCTTTGTAAAACATCTCCCACATTCTGAACATGAAAAAGGATTCTCTCCTGTGTGAATTCTCTCATGTTCTTTATGACCTGACTTATGGGTGAAGCGTTTTAAAAATTCTAAAAATGAATATGGCTCCTCCCAGGTGTGAATTCTTCTGTGAGTAAGAAGACCTGAGCATCTTGGAAACACTTTACCACATTGACCACATGGAAACCTTTTTCCCTCTTTTTGGCCTGTACTCGTGGCAACCATCTGTGGTGGGTCAGGAGAAGGTTCCTCATGATTACTCGACAGGTCTGTTCTGTGACGTCCTGGATGTACATTGAGGGTAGTGTGGTTTTCTCCTGAAGAGTGCGTCATGATCTCTTCTACTTTATAACTTAATGAGGACATGTAGTTTCCTTCAGAGATCTCACAAAATTGTTCTGCTAAAATGACAAAAGGTTTCTATAAAGTTTTTTTCAAACCGCAAAAGAGAAACATTTTAAACATTCCTTTTAGGGTGCTTTCACATGGTGCATTTTTTGACGCGTTTTTTGTACAGCAATGTACAGCATTAATTGCTGTGCCTTCCTGCACAAAAAGCGCATCAAAAATGCACCGTGTGACAAAGCCATAGATGGATCCACTTCCTATTTCCGATGTCACATAGCTGATGCAGGAAGTCCCTGTGGTGCGCTGGCTTGCTAGCTATGTAAGGTGTGATAGGCTATCTGCACACCAATCCCTCATTGCTGTTATGACTAAAATTTATGACACAAAAGAAAACAGTCAAGCATATGGGCCCTGGAGCAGACAGATGTTACCGCACATCTGCTAAACCTACTGCATATGGGGCCCCAGAGCAAACAGATGTCACCGCACCTCTGCTAACCCTACTGTGTATGGGGTCCCATAGCAGACAGATGTCAACACTCGTCTACGAACTAAGTTAGGTCAGCAGAAAGCTTCAATTTTCATCGTAGTATTGGAACTAGGTTCTGCTGATTGGCAAAGGGTTATTTTCTCTGATGAGTCATGGTTTCTGCTTCATGGAACGGATGGATAGTGGTGTGTCAGGTTAAAAACATCAGTAAAAAAACACCCTGCAACCACTGCTGAAAGAACATGAGCTGCTGATGGCAGCATTATGGTCTGTGGAAAGTTTTTCAGCCGTTCTCTGAGCCACTCATCGATGTGGAAGGCATCCTCAATCCTTGTTCATCATGAAAACCCAAACATGCGGATTTTCTTCCCTGGGGCGGATTGGATCATGCAGCAAGAAAAGTGATGTTACACAGCTAGAAATGTCCAACATTGGTTGAAGGAGCATGACCAATACATATGGCAACCTACCCGGACCTTATGGAGTCACTCTCCACCCGTCCCGCTGCTGTCTGTGCTGCACACAACGGTCTCGCTGGAGATAATGATGGGACGTCACTGTGTGTATTTCTCATTACTTTCACTCCTTACAGTGAGAACCTGCCTGTGTGACTGCAGCCTTATAAATCCTTGTATAAAGCTGTAACGTATCAGTGACACAGTCCAGGATTCTGCTCTACACTCAGTCATCACTTTTATCACATAAACCTGGACTGGATAAGATTCTGAGACGCACAACTTTGTCTGACAATCAGGTGTGTCATCTGCCCACACATCTGGCCCTTCAATACCAATGGGGCAGCACTTTAATAAAAGTGGACATTTTGTTAGTGACAATCTCATCATGGCTATAACCAGATCATGATGAGACAAAGTGCACATCTCCAGCTGAACTCATGGACGGGACAATGAGACAGATCAACATAAGAGACCCCAAATATCTATGAGCCCATCTGTGACTGCAGGAGGTCCACACCCCGTATACAGATTGTGTATAGGGCTCATCTACCTGAGCATTCCCTGGGATGTCCATCTCTTCTACTTCATCCTTGACCTTAATATTAATCAGATTTTGATATTCCATCCAATCCAATGTTATTTATGTACCCGCCTGAAATGTACAGCGCCCTGGAATCAAGGGCGCTCCAAAATAAATGATAATAATAATAATAATAATTTTCCCCCTAAAGAGACAAAACCAGTGAAATAAGTGCAGGTTGTTCCATTCTGGTCATATTTAGAGGAGACTTCAGCTCACTCTACCTGATGATTCTCTGGGACATTTCCCTCTGGACAGTCCTGGAAATACAGAGGACGGGGACATCTCTCTGCTGGATTTCTCCTACTGGATCCATCTGTAGGGAGCACACAGTGACGGATACATGAGCTGCGGTATATATGTCTGTATGTCATATATGTTTTACCAACTTCATCCTTTGAGAAGACGAGAGAGAGTCACAGACACTAGTTTCTGGGTGATGTCACTCCCTGCTGTGTCTTATCTCCTCTCACCTTGTGATGTCAGCGGCCGGTGATCCTCCATCAAGACCTCCTGGTACAGATCCCTGTGTCCTTCTATGTACTCCCACTCCTCCATGAAGACATAGACAGCAACATCCTGATACCTTATAGGAACCTGACAACACAAGGATCCATCATTATCCAGACCCATCATCCTCTGTGTTATGTATAATGTCCCAGCATTCCCCTCACCTCTCATCATCCAGACCCATCATTCCCTGTGTTATGTATAATGTCCCAGCATTCCCCTAACCTCTCCAGTGGTGTTACTATATCATTGCCAATATTCCCAGTCACCTCTCCATTCAGCAGCTCAGTGATCCTGATGGTTAGTTTTAGGATCTTCTGTATCAGTGAATGAGGTGGAGGCTTGGGGCCCTGGGTGTTATTCCATCCTCCTGACACACGGGGTGCCACACACTCACCAGACGACTTCTTCACTACTGTGAAATTCTGTGTATGGGGAGACACTGATCACTACATAGATTCTAAGAACCCCTCACCTTTCCCATCATTCACCTGTTGCTGATAGAGAGAAGAGCGATGTCATGTCAGACTCTCACCTCTCCAGTTACCAAGTAGATGATCTCCAGGGTGAGGTCTAATATCCTGGTGGCCCTGAGTTCTCCGTCCTTGTCCATCCTTTGGGGGTCATTGATATAAAGGGCCATTATCTTTAGCTGTGAGAGTCCCGGACCTGAGGAACCTGAAGACGAAGAGGACCGAGAGCAAGATCACACTTTATATACACCTCTATAATGTACATATACACTCACCGGCCACTTTATTAGGTACACCTGTCCAACTGCTCGTTAACACTTAATTTCTAATCAGCCAATCACATGGCGGCAACTCAGTGCATTTAGGCATGTAGACATGGTCAAGACAATCTCCTGCAGTTCAAACGAGCATCAGTATGGGGAAGAAAGGTAGTGATTTGAACGTGGCATGGTTGTTGGTGCCAGAAGGGCTGGTCTGAGTATTTCAGAATGCTGATCTCCTGGGATTTTCACGCACAACCATCTCTAGGGTTTACAGAGAATGGTCCGAAAAAGAAAAAACATCCAGTGAGCGGCAGTCCTGTGGGCGGAAATGCCTTGTTGATGCCAGAGGTCAAAGGAGAATGGGCAGACTTGTTCGATCTGATAGAAAGGCAACAGTGACTCAAATAGCCACTGTTACAACCAAGGTAGGCAGAAGAGCATCTCTGAACGCACAGTACGGCGAACTTTGAGGCAGATGGGCTACAGCAGCAGAAGACTACACCGGGTGCCACTCCTTTCAGCTAAGAACAGGAAACTGAGGCTCCAATTTGCCCAAGCTCATCGAAATTGGACAGTAGAAGATTGGAAAAAAAGTTGCCTGGTCTGATGAGTCTCGATTTCTGCTGCGACATTCGGATGGTAGGGTCAGAATTTGGCGTCAACAACATGAAAGCATGGATCCATCCTGCCTTGTATCAACGGTTCAGGCTGGTGGTGGTGGTGTCATGGTGTGGGGAATATTTTCTTGGCACTCTTTGGGCCCCTTGGTACCAATTGAGCATCGTTGCAACACCTTGTGGAATCTATGCCACGAAGAATTGAGGCAGTTCTGAAGGCAAAAGGGGGTCCAACCCGTTACTAGCATGGTGTACCTAATAAAGTGGCCGGTGAGTGTATATATACCTACACTATAGTGGATACCTCATCCCAGGACAGAAACTGTAACAGAAAATGAAGCCATTTAAGGGCCGAGTTCTTCTCCCAGGACAACAAATGAATATCTATCTATCTATTCAGATACACTACTCAAAATTGAGTACGCCCCTCACAAATTTTGTAAATATTGTATACTATCTTTTCATGGGACATCACTAAAGATCTGACACTTTGATACAATTTAAAGTAGTCAGCGTACAGATAGTATAACAGTGTGGCCCAGAAAGTAGGGGATCATGCTTTGTTTCAGGATGTTACAATACATGTTGGCATTCATGGTTCCCTTAATGTACTGTGGCTCCTCACAGCCGGCAGCACTCATGCAGCCGCAAACCATGGCACTCCCACCACTCTTCTTGACTGTAGGCAGGCACACGTGTCGTTGTACTCCTCACCTGGTTGCCACCACAACATTGACACCATCTGAACCAAATTAGTTTCTCTTGGTCTCATCATATCACAAGACATGGTTCCAGTACTCTATGTCCTTAGTCTGCTTGTCTTCAGCAAACGGTTTGAAGGCTTTCCTGAGCATCATCTTTAGAAGATGCTTCCTTTTGGGAGGACAGTCATGCAGACCAATTTGATGCAGAGTGAGGCTTAAAGTCTGAGCACTGGCAGGCTGACCCCCAGCCCTGTAACTTCTGCAGCAATGCTGGCAGCGCTCATCACTGGATAGGACGCTGAGCATTTGCACTCAACTTCTTTGGTCGACCATGGTGAGGTCTGTTCTGAGTGGATCCTGTCCTGTTAAACTGCTGTATGGTCTTGGACTCCGCGCTGCAGCTCAGTGTGAGGGTGTTGGCATCTTCTTATAGCCTCGGCCATCTTTATGCAGAGCAACAATTCTTTTTCTCAGATCCTCAGACAGTTCTTTGCCTTGGTCGACTTCCAGTGACCAGTATCAAAGAGTGTGAGAGCAATAACACCAAATGTAACACACCTGCTCCCCATTCACATTTGAGACAGTATAACACTAATTAGTCGCATGACTCTGAGGAGGGAAAATGGCAAATTGGGAACATTTGCTCATTTTCAATTTGGGATCTACTCATTTTTGTTGCCAGCGGTTTTTACATTGATGGCTGTGCTGAATTAATTTGAGTTCACAACAAATTTACCCTGTGATACAAGCTGTACCCTGACTACATTACATTGTATCAAAGTGTCAGATCCTCAGTGATGTCCCATGAAAAGATAGAATACAATTGTAGCGGGCAACGCCGCGCTCCAGCCCGCGGGCGCACCCGTGCCCTCTCCCCAGGCTTTCTGCCGGGGACGGGTAGCGCCGCTGGCCACGGGACGAGCCGCGGGCGCACTCACCCTCTGTACTCACCACTCCACGTTCCTGTTCCGTCCGTGTGCTCTGCCAGCCGGGGCACGCCCGCTCGTACTTGGCTAATTGCCGGGCGCTGCCCCTATATATTGGTTCGGCCCACGGTGCTTCCCTGCTGAATCTATGTTGCCTCGTGCCCTAGAGTTCTTGCCTTGCCGTGTACCAGACCTCTTGCTACGTTTCTCGACTCCGAACGTCTGCCGCCTGCCCTGACCTTCCTGCCTGCCCACGACTACGATTCTTGTCTCATGATTTGTACCACGCTATTACCTCCCGGGCCCCCACCGCAAGCCTGCCGGTCAAAGGGGTAGCGACCTGGTAGAATCCTTCCGCAGCAAGTCCATCCCCCTTTGCGACGGCTCTGGTGAAAACCGGGACCTACTTAGACTCCGCCCTGGCACGGTTTGTTTTCCATCGCTTGCGGTGGTCCAGTGGATCCACTACCCCCGCCGTTACAGTTAGATCCAGCCATAGATCCTGCCAAGGTGCCCCTGCCAAGTCTTGCGGATCTTACGACCATTGTTGCCCAGCAGTTGCAGCAGATAGCGCAACAGGCGCAGCAATTGGGCCAGCTGTCCGCCATGATGCAACAACACTTGGCGTCCCAGCAACAGCAACCGTCTTCTTCGCCGGTGATTCCATCTCCTCCGGCCATCCCGCTGGCATCCATAGGCCCGAAGCTTCGCATACCAGTGCCCACCAAGTTCGACGGGGACCCGAAGGTTTGCAGAGATTTTATTACACAGTGCTCCATGCATGTGGAGTTGATGGCCGACCAGTTCCCCATGGAAAGGTCTAGAGTGGCGTTTGTGGTGAGCCTTCTATCCAGAAAGGCCCTGGCTTGGGCAACACCCCTTTGGGACTGTAACGACCCTGTGACAGCGGACCTACAGGCCTTCCTCTCTGAATTCCGCAGCGTTTTCGAGGAGCCAGCGCGTGCGTCTTCTGCCGAGACGGTGCTCCTGAACCTTCGTCAGGGGGACTCCCCCATAGGTGACTATGCGGTCCAGTTCCGCACCCTAGCGTCTGAGCTGTCCTGGAACGCCACCACCCTCTGTGCCACTTTCAAGAATGGTCTCTCCTGCAGGGTGAAGGTCGCACTTGCTGCCAGAGATCTTCCGTCTTCCCTGGGCGAACTCATTCACCTGGTCACTCGCATAGACGTGCGTTTCACAGAGAGACAGGAGGAGCTTTGCCAGGAACGTGACTTGGCACGACCTCGCCGACTGCCTCGTCTGGCCCCTGTGTTCCAGAGGTCTCCGCTGCCACGTCCGCAGGTCTCCAACGAGAAACCCATGCAGGTGGACCGGGCGCACTTGTCGGATGAAAAGCTGTCCCGCCGCAGGGTGGAGAATCTTTGCCTCTACTGCGCCAGTCCGGACCATTTCCGCAGAGGCTGTCCACAGCGTCCCCAGCGCTCGGGAAACGCTCGCACCTAGGAGCCTTAGGTGAGGCGTCCCTAGGTGCTAATTCTCCCTCTCCACGATTGATGTTGCCAGTGGAGGTAACAACGGATGCAGGTCTATCACTCTGGGTCTCTGACTTCCTGGACTCCAGCCCTGCCGGGAACTTTATTCATGTTCCCTTGGTGTCCCGTTACCGCCAGCCAGTGATCTGTCTGGAGAAGCCCCTGCTTATCCCTTCTGTCAGTGGGGAGCTTCCATTCAATTCAGTACCCGGCCAGTGTCCCTCCGAGTAGGGGTCTTGCACAAGGAGAAGATCTCGTTTCACGTTCTGCCTTGTGCTTCCTCGGCGATCCTGTTGTGGCTACTCTGGCTGCAATGTCACGCCCCTACGCTTGATTGGAAGACAGGCGAGGTCCTGCATTGGGGATCAGAGTGCCAGGACCTCTGTTTGGTGGCACCACGCCCGATGCCCACCTCTTCTCCACAGTCATCCTTGAAGTCTCTGCCAGGCCTGCCAGCGGAGTACCAGGACTTTGGGGATGTATTCTCGGAGAAACAGGCTGAGACGCTGCCGCCCGATTGACCTCCTCCCCGGTAACAGCCCTCCGCGGGGAAGGGTCTACCCGCTGTCCGTACCTGAGACTCAGGCAATGTCGGGCTACATACAGGAGAACCTACATAAAGGTTTTATTCGTAAATCCTCCTCTCCAGCTGGTGCCGGATTCTTCTGTGTACAGAAAAAAGATGGCTCACTTCGTCTGTGTATAGATTACAGAGGGCTAAACAAAATCACGGTGAAGAATTGCTATCCTCTACGGCTGATCTCCGAGCTCTTCGATCGACTCCGGGGAGCGAAGGTGTTTTCGAAATTGGACCTACAGGGGGCCTACAACCTCATCAGAATTCGAGAGGGGGACGAGTGGAAAACGGCATTTAATACTCGTGACGGGCATTTCAAATACCTTGTGATGCCCTTTGGGCTATGCAACGCTCCAACTGTATTTCAGGAATTTGTGAATGACATCTTCAGGGATCTGCTTTACACCTGCGTCATAATATATCTGGACGATATCCTAATTTTCTCTCCAGACATTCAGTCTCATCGGGTACAGGTGCGCCAGGTTCTGCGACGTTTGCGGAACCACCGACTGTACACCAAGCTGGAGAAGTGTCGGTTCCACCAGGCCAGCCTTCCGCTCCTTGGGTATATAGTCTCCGATTGGGGTCTACAGATGGACCCAGCTAAACTCTCTGCAATCCAGCAGTGGCCACGACCTGTCGGCCTTCGGGTGATACAACGCTTCCTGGGGTTCGCCAATTACTACTGGCAATTCATTTCCCATTTCTCTACACTGGTGGCTCCCATCGTGGCTCTCACAAGGAAAAAACGCTAACCCGAAATGTTGGCCTCCGGCAGCCGAGGAGGCATTCTCCGAACTGAAGTCTGCTTTTTCCTCCGCACCTATCTTGGTCCGTCCTGATCCAGAGAGACCCTTCTGCCTAGAGGTGGATGCCTCGTCTGTGGGAGCGGGGGTGGTCCTTACTCAAAAGGGCCCCAAGGGCAAGACGCTCACATGCGGTTTCTTTTCTAAGACCTTCCACCGGCGGAACTAATTATGCGGATGGAGAACTGTTGGACATCAATTGGCTCTGGGAAAAATGGCAATCTATGGAGGGAGCGTGACACCCATTTGATGTCTTCACGGCCACAAGAACCCCAGTCCTCCCAAAGGCCCAACATTTTAAAACCCCACAGGCCGGTGGTCCCTTTTTTTCTCCCGCTTGACTTCAAGATCCCCCTTCCCTCCCGCCAGAAAAAAATTCAAGGGGACGCCCCTCCCATGCTTCTGAGTTCCAGGGGGAACCGTATTCAGCACATCATTGCCCCCGAACACTGGGCCACGTGGCTCCTGCATTTTTTTCATAGTGTCCACAGGCAAAAACCCCTACGTAGCCTCAGGGGGAAAATTCTGGAAAGGGGGATAGTTCTTTCTGGCGGTCACCCCCCTTACGGAAGTCCCAAACCCCTTATCTTTGGCATCTGGTGGCCAAATTTGCTCCCGGATTTTAAGGGTTTCGTTCTCTCTGGAGTTTGTGGGAAAAAGGTCCCACGCCATAGGCCCCGGGGCTCTTATCCCTCTACCCCTCCGGAGTCCCCCTGGACACTATTGGCATGGGTTTCATACGGACCTTCCTTTTTCAGGGGGAATTTGTCGTTGGGGGGCCGGACCCATTCCAAGATGTTCCCTTGTGCCCCTTTCCCGGTCTTCCCTTTTCTCCCCAAAGGCAGGTCATCTTTCATCACATTTTCGTCTGCATGGATTACTCTGACACGTCTCCGATCGGGGGTCCAATTTGTCTCAGGGTTTTGAGTGCCTGTGTTCTCGTTGCAAGTCAAGTTGGACTTCTTTCTGCTTATCATCCGGGCAAATGGACAAAGTGGAGGAGTAAAAACAGGGTTTGGGGGAATCGTGCGGCATTTTGTATCGGTCGAAGGGACAATTGGTCCCAGCTGCTTCCCTGGGCCGGTTCTCCTACAACCATGGGTCTCCAAAGAGGGTGTTTTTTCTACTTTTTGGTCTATGGGCGTCACCCCTGCCCTTTCCCCCCCCCCCTTTGGTATGGCTCCGAGGGTTCCCATTGGACAAAAACCCTTAGGATTTTCAAAGGCCCTTTGGCGGGGACCCGAATGCCTTATCAGGCTTTTGGCCCGTGAGACCCGGTGACAAGGAAGGAGACCTTTTCCCCATTCCCAGGGGACAAGGTGTGGTTTTTTCCCGATACGTTTGCCTCAGATCCCCGTATAAAAATTTGGGCCCCCGGGGTTTTTTGGGGGGCCCTTCGGTACTTGGAGGCTGAACCCGGTGTCCTACAAGCTTCCTACCCCCATCTCTCGAGATTCGGAACGCTTTCGAGTTCCCCCCAAAAGCCCTTGGTCTTAAACCCAGTTTTTCGAGGATTTGATCCCCGTTTTGGTGGTAGAGTCTTTTGATGGGTTTGAAGTAAAGGACCTTTTGGGCCATGAAGACCGCAGGGGAAAGTGGTTCTTTTTTTGTCAAATTAAAAAGGCCCTTTTGGCCCCGAGGAGGGGGTTCCCGGGGAAAAACCGGAATTAACATTTTGAACCAGATCTTTTCGAAAGGTTTCCCCTTCACCCTAAGAAGAGGGGGGGGACCTGGGGGGGCCTGGGGGCAACGGAGGGCTCCCCCGCGGCCCGCGGGCGCCCCCGTGCCCTCTCCCGGGTTTTCCGGGTTCGGGGTTTGGGTAGCGCCGGGGGCCCGTGGATTAGCTGCGGGCCCCACTCGCCCTCACACTCAGGGTTCCCTGTTCCATCCGCTTTCCTCCCCCCGGGCCAGGGTGCGGGGGCGCTTGTGTTGAAAATTTTTAAAGGACCAGCGCCCCGGGTTTAATTGGAAAAATTTGGGGGGGCGCGGGCCCCTATATATTGGTTCGGCCCATGGTGCTTCCCTGCTGGCTCTATGTTGCCTCGTGCCCTAGAAAAAGCGTTCTTTAAGTGTGTTCTTGCCTTGCCGTGTACCAGACCTCTTGCTACGTTTCTCGACTCCGAACCTCTGCCGCCTGCCCTGACCTTCCTGCCTGCCCACGACTACGATTCTTGTCTGACGATTCTGTACCTCGCTGCACCTCGGCCACCACCGCAAACCCGCCGCGTCAGGGGTAGCGACCTGGTAGAATCCCACAGCAGCAAGTCCATCCCGCTTTGCGGCGGGCTCTAGTGAAAACCGGGACCTACTTAGACTCTGCTCCCTGGTGCGGTTGTTGCCATCGCTTGCGGTAGTCCAGTGGATCCACTACCCAGCCGTTACAACAATATTTACATAAATGTGTGGGGTGTACTATATAGACACACATATAGATACTCGATTTACTGCTGAGTGGACTGCTCAGTGAATTGAATATGGAGGAGCCAGCTAAACACACAGACACACACACCTCCTTCCTTATAAACTTATTGGATCCGATACTGACAAAGAACTATTCGGAATATTATTTTGAAGAGGTCTCGGCAGCTCCAAGTTACACAAATATATTCTGCATTGGAGCACGGTCGGTGTCCAGTTGTCAACTTTCTGGGCACATAATTACATGGCTCAGATATGGAGACCAGGTGTTTCTTTTATGGGGGGCTCTGGAGAGGAACTAGACCAATCTGTACAATATCTGATCGGTAGACACAAATTGATAAAATGTCGAAGAGTCTGAACCGTCCAACAGGGCCAGAACTACCAAGGGATCAGCCAAAGCAACTGCTATGAGGCCTTGCTACCACTGCCTCAGAACGTTCAGGTCCTCTGGCCCGAGTTTCAGAAGCAGGACTGCCCGGTCTTAGCTAATCAGCCTGTTAGACTTAGGCCTACCAGACATCCGTCCTAACTGATCACATGCGCGGTGCAATGACGTCATATCATCACGCCACCCACACAGGGCTCAGAAGCTGGCTGGGCCATCGTCATGTCGGGGAATTGTTTTTTTCTTTAATACTAATGTACACTACCCTAAGCCTGCCTATCTCTGTGGGGCCCCATGTAACCAACCCTAAGCCTGCCTACCTATATGGGGCCCCTTGTAACCAACCCTAAGCCTGCCTACCTATATGGGGCTCCTTGTAACCAACCCTACGCCTGTCTATCTATGTGGAGCCCGTTAAAACCTACCCCTAAGCCTGTCTACCTATATAGGCTCCACTATAACTTACCATAAGCCTGTCTATATATAGATATAGATAAAGCAATACATAAAGGTGAAAAATGTGTTGTGCACCATGCCTGCTTACAGCCTCTTAGTGACACCCATATGTGTTGCTTTATCCATATGCAATTGTAATACCGGCAGCCACCCCCCTCATGCCCTGAGGATGTGTGAGTGGTTGTTTAATGGGTATTTTTGCAGTCTCTCCATGCATTATACTGTGGTTTTTCTGCATACTGGTGTGAACCGGTACCAAGCTAATGTGCAGTCTGTATTATTTAATTGTTCTCTTAGCAGTGGGATATTTGAGTTGTTATTCAGCAATCAGATGCACCTGTCATGTTTTCCCAAGAGCATATAAGGCTGGAGATGCCTGCTCCTGGGCTCAGTTTAGTCCAGCTATTGAGCTGTGTACAGGGCCCACAATGATGGTGTTTTATAAGTAAGTAATGTCCCTTTTTTGTCTGTTTTTTTTTGTAAATTGTCAGTGTAGGGACTCGCAAGACATGAGGACCGTTGATGCGGTTGCGAGCTTGTTCATTTGGGGCCCCGGCACCAACTAATACCTCATATTTTATATTTTTCCAGTATGACATTTTTTATCTGCCCAATAGTGCTGGGGAGATCAGGGTGACTACTATTTAAAATTTTTTGTTGCGATATTCCCAGAGGTGCTAGGCAGCCTGCCTAATCTGTTAGTATGGGCGTCACTTAAAGGCTGTATGTTTTGCACCCTTATGTATTGCTTTATCTATATGCAATTGAAATCCGCAGCCATATTTTTTTCTGGCCG